>PVKB01000466.1:0-140815 GCA_004027205.1 Ctenodactylus gundi | reverse complement strand
GCAAAAGCTCCTGATAGTCTCTCAATCGGTCAGCCATGGCCAAGGTGAGGGCCTCCTTTTCATCTTCCAGGCAGTCAATCACCCTCTAAAAAGAACAGAAGGATCTTCGGATCTGAAAGCTGCAACTTCATGGGGTTGAAGGTACCAACAGTATAGTAAATAGAAAGTGATGAAAAATCTCCAGGCTGATTAATCACATGGTCATTTGTAAGGATGCATCAGGGGTTTTACAATACTTAAAACAGAATTCACTCAGAATTGAACTAAAATTGTTCCCAAAGTCATGACTTCCCCAGTAATAAGTTGATAAAATGATACAGAGTTCTTTATTTCATGTAGAAATGCTACTTTAAATTCATCTGGGAAGAAATATATTCTGGGAACAAATGAAAAAAAAATCAGACCCGAATATAAATTGAGAACTGCTAATAAACACTCCCTCAGCATGTATTCCCAACACTGTCACACATCGTTAATTACCTCCAGGGAGCAATCTCTCCTGGGTTAGGGGACATGGCTGTCCCCTACATCTAGACTCCAGCCAATCCCTCCACATACCAATCACACAGAATGCAGCTGGTGACTTGAACTTAAAATTAAATGACCAAGATCATACACATTTTAGGTCCACAATATCTACTAATTAATACACACAATGGCAACATCATTTGTTTATTTTACAGCTTTGTGATTCCTTTCCAGTTATTACCTGGTCACTCTGGGGAATAATTAACCAGGCAAATATTTAAACACTGAAATAAGTCCATACACTTCTGTAAGATTACTAGGGAAGAGAATGTATTTTTTGAAACTGCTAGAATCTGGCTACAAGAGGTTCCTGACAAGGCAATGAAGGTCCACAATGAATGCGCAATGTCTGTAAGGAAAGAACCTAAGATCTCACCCTCAATTTATCATTTTTAAAATGCATGATCAGCATGTAAATTGTTCTGCTTTCTGTAACAGTTCCATTTCTAAGCAAATACTACGTTAGGTTCTCTTTGCATATAGTTAGCAAAGCCCACATAGCTTAAAGCAAAGAGATAAATTTAAGAACTATGGACCAACGGGCCAGGGGGGTGGTGTGGCATGCTATGTAGGCATGCTCAGCAAATAATGCAGCTCACCAATGCAGATTACTTGGCAGTCTTAATTTAAGTGATGGAGATGTTACATTTAGCTCTGGCATTCACATGTTCTATAATCCCAGTTTTAAAAATTCTACATTCCCTGTTTTAGAGGGAATATAAATTCAGGTATAATGTTAGAATATAAAACATGTGAGTGTATTTGTGGGCGTTTATATATCCTTTCTACAATAGGAATTTTGACGTAAGCATTAAAACTTAAAAATCTTGTATTTATCCTTTACAAAGAAGTCCAAGTATGACTAAATTGCTCATAAAATACATCATACAAACTCAACTGTCTACTCACAATCCCCACAGGCACGTCAAGATTCCCCAGTCATGCCAAAGGAGCAAGTGCAAAGATTCTCTCTCCTCCAAGGACACACAAGCATCTTTACCACAAAATGTGAAGAAAATCAAACTATGCTTCATCTAAAAATACAGGTGCAAACACATTTCCATGTGCTCATATCTTCCTAAACTGCCAAGGGAAAATTCACTGGTTTTTGGAAGTAGAAACAAATGAACATAAAAAATTTTTGGCTCCTGACAGTTTCCATAGAAGTTCAGACTTGGGCTCTGTTTTGCCTCAAATTTTCCAAGCCTCAGAATTCCTGGAATACTAGACAATAGGCAATCATCCCAACCTGAGCAGAAGCAGTCTCACCTGATATTGCAAAAACTTGGGAGAGGGTCACTTGTTTTGGCTGCTATGTAGAGAATTTTGGGGCAGCATCGTAAGTGATGTTGAAATCTAGCCCACACCAAGGAAAGGATGTTGTTGATATTACTTGACATTTTCTTAACCACACTCAAGCCATCTCTTATCGGGCAGTTCACAAAGTATAGGAGGGGCTCGCAAATGTTCTAACCACTTAGGATTTGGAATGTTAGAGCATGGAGACTTACATGCTGTGATGTTCTCACTCGACACTGCACCTGAATGTATTAATAAGCAGGAGCTCAATGTTAGCTAAGTGCTCACATGTCTATCCCAGATAGCACCCTACATTCTAGATTTATCTTACCACCCCTCACCTTCCAGGTGGGCATTTCAGAGGCATTTCAAACTAGACACATATAAACTGAAGTCAGATTTCTGACCCAAACTCAAAGAGCATCCCTTCCTTCTAGTTGTTCAGGCCACAAGCCCTCAAATCAATTTTGAGTTCTTTCTCTCCATCTAATCCACCAGTAAGTAAACCCTGTTGCCTTTGACTTGAAAGTAGGTGCCTTTCTCGATTCCTTGCTGGTCCAAGCCTCCAGTAGAAACTCCTGCCATGTTTCCTTCCAGTGGTCTGTGTAATGATAGTCCCTGTTCCCACTCTTGTCCAGTGACATCTATTTGCAGCACAGCACTGGCAATTATTCCACTGAGACACTCAGGAAGCTATGATCGCTTCCCATCACACTGAGAGTAAACGCCTCAGTCCTATAGCAGCCACTTTCCCTCCTGCTCACTGTCCCAACCATACTGCCTTCCTGGCTATCTCCAGAATATACACTCTTAACACCTGAACACCTTTGAGATAAGGGATTTTTCTGGATATAGGGACGATCTGGCTGCCACACCTGTTAGCCCACTGATCCACCAGGGTTGATTCTGCTGATCTGGCTGGCTAGGCAGGTATCCTCTTCCTCCCTCACTGCTCCATATGAGTACCTCCAGCAGCTGCATGCTTGATCAAGATGATGAACTTCCCCAATAGTGGACCACCCCATGGTCAAGAGTATATGAATAGCTGTACTATCTGCTAGAACTGCCAAATAAGGACTCAGGATAAGGGACTTTCTGTTTCATTTTGTATTTTTCACTGCTATATTCTGAGAACCAGGCTTTTCTGTTCGTTGAATGAATAAACTGAATGTGGCCCTGTAGGTTTCATTACCCTTATTTTACAAAGGTGGAAACTTGAGTCATAGGATTATGAACTTACCCTGTCCAAAGATTATCAGAATCAGAATCTAGTCCCAGGTAGAATGGCTGTAAGAAAGTCAACCCTGAGCCACTGCCCCTCCAATCAAAAGAACTTATTCAGTCATGTTTGGGGGCTGGAAGCCTTTCACAGTTAGCCTTGGTAGCTAAAAACTCATTTCCACAAGAAAAAAAAAAAAAACCTCAGTGTTTCTAGGGTAAGTCTGGTATAAATTAAAAATGACTTCGAGGTTCTTTTTCTGTAACCCTTTTTTGCAGATAGGGTATACTTCTCAGACTTCTAGTGGCCCCAATCACAGATAAAATATTAGGAGCTTGAATGTCCATTCAGCCAACTTCTTTGTGGCAAATCTGTGGCATGGATCAGGACAACAAATAATACCTCATATACAGAAGGCATTTATGGGACCGCTTGTCCCAGGAGTCCTAGAAAGTGTGCCCCTCACTCTGCAGAAGACCAGGGGCCATTAGGCACTATATGGTGCCACCCTCCTATGCCCCTAGCATGTGCTCCTGACTCCAGATTGGCTGGTGATCTCCATTAAGTCATGTGGGGAAAGTGAATGGAAGACTCAATGTTAAAACTATTATTAAAAATAACCAGCTGCCAGGGTATGATTTAAAATAATGGGCACCCCTGGGCTGGCCCTTAGGAAGAATAACAATTGTTCTTCTAGTACTGTGAAGACTAGCAGTTAAAGGGTGTCATGGATAAAACAGAAAAGAGGGAACAGGACCAGCAGCTACTTGCTCAAGCACTGGTGCTTGAAGGAAACCCTGTTTTAGCTTTCTATTTCATCATCTGTAAAATGGGGCTAACACTACTATCTACCTCTCAGAGTGGTGTGAGGACTGACTATGAAAGGCCACGAACCTGTGGCTGGCACATAAGTAATGCTCGGTAAAGGGTAACAGTATTAAAATCTTCATTATAGGAAATCAAGCCAGTTCTCGGGATATTTTCCATATTCCCAGAGTGAGCTTCTATGAAATGTCTTTTTAAAGTAGAGGCTTAGGGTTAAATCGTTAATATTTGCTTTTCAACGTAACTGGGAACATTTTTATGATTGGTGTTAAATCTTTCAGGATGTGGTTTGAAATCTGGCTGCTTTAAGCTAACTGGGAATTCAGGATATATAAAGGCAGTATCCGGAAGTATTCAGTAATAGGAAACCTCCACAAAAGGAAACTGGGCACGATCCTGGTCTATGTCAACACTGTCCTGGCTCTTTACTTATAGGTGAAAGGAGCTACTTCCAACAAGACAAGAGATCACTTGGCAGAAAGTTGAGGGCAGGTTTCTATTCTGGGCCAGGTATGCCCTAAGGAGAGGCCCTTTCCCAAGGGCCCAGGGCCTTGCACTGAGAAAGGAGAGGGCAGTGCTTCTAACTGCACTTCCAAATCCCCACCTCTCCTCCAATCAGCATAATTCTGCTTTCAGCTGTCTCCGGTTTGGGGTTCCACTGAAGATTCCACTGGGGGAAAGGGTTCTTTTGTTAAAAAGAACACTAAAACCAAAGCTTCAGGACCTATAATGAACCAAGTGAGCTCTGAGATAACAGCAAAAAAACTCAAATCAAAAGATGAAATTCTAATTTAACACTGAATTACCATGATGATCTCCCATCAGGTCTCCAGCACTTCGAATACAGAAATGCCAGCAGTTTTAGGAGCCGAGAGATCATCAACACAGAGTTGCTGATTGTTTATGGCACCTGTCACGTCACCCCTCATGATCTCTTCACTTCTAGTTTTTCTTTAAAAAGCACAAAATCACTATGAATCTTTGGCTCATGTCTGCAAGCTGTTTTCCTAATATCTCTGTGAAACTGTGCTCATGTTATTTCCAACTGTCATCCTGAAAAGTAGTGATATGAATTATCTGGGGTCATTTCCAGTTCTGGCTAAGGCTCCCCAAGGCCAGAGCCAAACACCGGGGCTGGACTGGACTTACAGACAACAAATCAGGCACAAGGGTCACCCTGCCGGTGTCAGTGGAGAGGGCTGTGCTTCTCTGAAATAGTAACTGTTTATGTTAGTCCGTGCTTGTAATAACATCCCGCTGTAGGGCCTTGCTTTCCCGCACCTTTTACACTACCCAGAGCTCTGACGTCGGCTCACACTGCGAGCGAACAGCTTGGATCCTCTACTTGATTGTGGCCACTGACCTTTCCGCGGGGTGTGGCAGGGTGGGGGGCAGGGGAGCAAGAGAGCTGCCTCCAGCTGGGAAAGCACTCGGGCAAAATAAAAACCACTTGGAACCCAGCAAGATTGGGCGCTCTCCAGGTGAAGCCTTCCTATTGCCCAGGGACCTCCCGACACGCTGACCTGCCCGAGTGAGAATGCCACTTTCGGAAGTCATAGAGGTTACCCGGCTGACTCTTGGGTCTGTCTAGGAGGTCTACAAAGCAAGAGAAACTGAAACAAAATCTAGAGCTGACAGGGTCCCTTGTCAGGCTGTCTCCAGGCACGCCAAGATCTAAACTAACAACCTAACCAGAAGACGGGCTGAGCCGTCCACGAAGGTCACGTGGCGCCAGCTGGCTGAAGGACCGGTGAACTTCCAGGGTGGAAGGGATGCCGGAACCGGCGGCCCTGCCCCGGAGCGAAGTGGCTCTCGGCACCCTGCTCCCTCCGGGCCTCTCCGGGCAGGCCTCAGGCGCCCACGATGCCGCGCCCGGGGCCCCCGCGGCGAGCAGGGTGCGGGCGGGGTCGTGAGGAGAGGGCCCGTCCCCAGGCACGGACCTGCCGCTCTTCGGCCTGCAGCTCGCACTCCTGGCGCATCCGCAGCAGCTCGTCCTCCAGGCGCGCGCGCAGCTGCTGCAGTTGGAGCGCCTCGCGCTGCAGCGCCTCCACCTCCCGCGCGCACAGCCGCGCCTGCTCCTGGGCCTCGCGCCGGCTCTCCTGGCCGCTCCGCAGCGCCTCCTCCAGCCCGCGCACCTCGTCCTCGTACCGCTGCGCGGCCTCCTGCCACGACTCGGCCACCAGCAGCGCGCAGCTGTCGCGCACCTCCTGCAGGCGCGGCGGGAGCGCGGCGGGGCCGGCGGCGCGGGCTCTGTAGTGCACGGTGAGGCCGGCGGCGCGCGCGCGCAGCTCCCGCACGTCGCGCTCGTGGGCCGCGTCGAGGCCGCGGCGCTCGGCCAGCAGCCGGTCCAGCAGCGCCTCGAGGGTGGCGCGCGCGCCCAGCGCCTCCTGCAGCTCGCGCCGCCGCGCGCCCAGCTCGGCCTCCAGGCGGCCGCGGGCGGCGCCGGCCTCGGCCCCCAGCGCCTGCAGGTCCCGCAGCTCGTGGCGCAGCGCGTCGCGCTCGCCCTCGGCCAGCGCCGTCTCCCAGCTCAGCTCGTCCAGCCGCCTCCGCAGGGCGCGCGCCTCCTCGGCGCAGCGGGCCTGGCCCTGCTCCCACAGGTCCTCCCGGCCGCGCCGGCCGCGCAGCTCCTCCTCCAGCAGCAGGTTCTCGCGCTCCAGCTCCCGCACCCGGCACACGTAGTCGTAGAGCCGCGCGTTAAGCTCCTGCAGCTCGGCCTTCTCAGACGCCGTCTGCAGACGCCAGGACAGCATCTTGCCGGTGTGTGGGGCTCCCGCCGCCGGCCGCTCCCCTTCTGCCCCGATCTTATCCCCTCGGCCCCGCTGCGCCCTCCGGCCCCGCCGTCGCCTGGGAGCCCTCGGACTGAGGCCGCGGCGGGCGAGTCCGCGGAACTTAGCGGACTGGGCGGGCGGAGTGGGCGCTGGCCGCGGCCGGCAGCCAATCAGAGCGCGGCCCGGCGCGGCCTCTGCGGCCGGACGGCGCCCCCTGCCGGGCGACCGCGAGGCCGCCAAGCTACTCTGGTATCCATGTCCAGCTGACTGCGCCCTTGGGACTGGGCTCTGAAAAGGACTGGGACTCTGCTGTTGCCGCTCCGCGTACCTGGGGCACCCGGCAGCCCGGACTCGTGAACGAAAAGCCCACGCTAAGTGAGACGTGCTGATTGCCTGCGAACCTGTTTGTGGGAGACTTCTCATCTCAGCTGCTACGTGAGAGCATTTTTTCTATTTTTAAAATTTTGGGGGCTAAGAATGTACACATTGAGGGTCCTGAGTTAAGTCCGTAGCACTGCAAAAAAGAAAACAAATACTTGTATCGAGAGAGTACTGTATATTAAATATATTTTTGCATACATACACAAACATATACATCTTAGTGTGCATTATAGTCTTTTTAATCTACAACATAACTACATATCAATTTGCCAATTTTTAATATTCAGGTAAGACTTTTCTCACTCTGCAGGTTAACTGGAGTTGTGCTGTCCTTCCTTATGCATAATAGTCTCACGGAACATTGCATTTTACAGTATCAGTTTCATTGCATTAGAGAAAGAACTTAAAGAAACCTTGAGGTTTTCCCAATGGAAAACTTTGTAGGCATGCAACTTCACCTCAGTCTTTTACGATTTCTCCCCACATACACACACACCTCAAGTGGCAGACCGGGTATTTTTTTCTCCTCTTTAACAATGTACCCTTAAGAAAGCACTCTAATTGCCACAGCTCTTTTTTTGCATACTTGAGTTTCATTACTTTTCATGACAGTTATTTAAGTTACAGGTGACAATAGCCAGCATAAAAGTGCATAGGAGCAAACTCGGACGGGCTGGGGAGAAAGGACAGTGCTCGGGAGGCCTGAAAGGTCATCCGCCACCACAGGGCCCTTCACGGAGGGCCACCACTCGCTGCATTTCACAGACAGCATGGAAGGTGGGCTGGGCAGCAGGTTAGCCTGGAGAAGGTCTCTGAGGAGGCCTCAAGGCTCTCATAATGACAGGCATGAGTCTGAGCACAGAAAGTAAGCCTTTGCATTTATGAAGACCCCATTTCAGAGGTGCCAATTGCAGGTGGTAGATATTTACATACTTTGTAATAATTCCCTTTCTGTTAAATCTAAGTGCAGGTGGATGATGAGTTTATCTTGCACTAAGGCAGGGGCTGGAGACCCCTGTCCTGTCACGTTCCACCCTGCTTCCTGTCATCCTGGTACATGTCAGCTCCTAGTTCTTGCTTGTCAAGTGTAGCAGTGACATAGTGGCATATCCACCCAGACCCGCATGGGGACCCTACCTGTCCCAGCGTCTCGCTGGGGCCACACTGGGACTCCAGGGCTCACACGGTTGACTAGACAGAGCTGCTTCCATTCATTTTCGGCTCTTTGATCCCCCATGCTACCAGGGGTTCTGCTGTCCTGCCTGTCCAGGGTGGGCAGGGGAGAGCACTGCAGGGTGGAGAACTTTTCTGAACATCAGATCTCCCAACAGAACACTTTGTTCTGATGTACTAGATCTTCTTTGCTCCACGCTCCTCAGATCTCAGATCTGAAACTCAAAACCTGCCTTTCACTTCTGCTTTAAATCCACTCCTCAAGAAAATGACTATATAGGGTGCAGCTGCCCAGATAAAGAAAGAGGCAGCCCTGGAAATGGCAGGGGAAGAAAGTACCATTTATTAATCTTTCAGAACTGTATTTAGTCATTGCCAAACTAAAGCTCAGAGGAGTTGGCTACCTTACCTAAGGATACACTGGTCTTAACTATGGGATTAGAAGCATTAGAGGCTGTCACCATGGGGGCCGACTTGAGCAGACAGGGTCTGGCCGGGAAACTGAAGCACTCTCAGAAAGAAGGGGGTGTTTGGTAGGATGAAAGGAGAGAGCAAAGGGCTGGATGTGGTAGAGGAGCATCTGGAACCAGAGAAGAAGTCTTTAGCACCCTGGAGTGCTGGCTGAGCCCAGGGGCAGCCAGGAGCTGGGGATGAGGGCTCCAGGGAGAGGAGGAGCAGCAGGAGGTATCCCAGGAAGGAGTCAGATATAGAAAACCCAACTTTGCCCTCTTCCTGCCTTTCTGTCTCTTGCCAGCTTCTCCCACTATGGACACCAGAAATTCCTAGAGCCTGGCAGCGGTGTGTTGGGGCAGCTCCCGCTGGAATGGGAGTGCCAGCTATTACAGTTTCAGGGTTTCCTTGAGCCTCTTGTTAATTGCAGCTGTTATTAAGATCTGCCTGCTAAAATCTTATAATTAATCATACAAAAAAGGAGAAATAAACACTCAGAACTCATCACCTTCTTTTACTGTATGTGCTTGCTATTCTTGAAGGTCTGTATGGCCAGTGTACAAGTGCAGGGGAAATACTGTTGCATGTGTGCAGCTAATTGCATGTTTGCTGGCATCTTGTTGGTGGCTTGAACATGTATGTCCCATAGAAATCACCAAATGGTTCATTATTGTTGGCTTGATTTATCATTTTGTGAATCACTGTCCTGGAAAAAGTTGTGGAGAATATGTTAGTAATGTGGATTAAAACTTAGTCAGGCTAGAGAAATAGCGCAACAGTTATAGCGCTTGCCTGGCAAGCACAAGGCCCTGAGTGTTTAGTTCCCTAGAACCGCATAAGCCTGTAATCCCGGCACTCAGGAGGCTGAGGCCGAAGGATTTCTGGGAATTCATGGCCAACTTGGGCTCCATAGTGAGTTTAGGACCAGGCTGGACTACAGAGCAAGACCCTGTCTCAAAAGTAAATACATAAACAAATAACTCAATCAAACTTAATCATGTAGTCTGCCTGTAGTTCTTAAATTGGGAATGGCACCAATTGGAGGAAATGATTTTTAACATTTCTAAACTGTCACCCAGGTCAGCAAAGAAGTTAGTTATCCCACCTTTCTTGATAAGGTAAACAAAAACATCAGCAGCCTTCATGCTGTGTTGTGCCCATTCATCCGTTGCAACCAAAAAGTGACTAAGAATGTCAGAGTTCTGAAAAATGTTTTCTAATATGCTGTGTGAAATTTATGATAAGTAATATTACGGATGTTGTTATTGCTTGTAATAAATATTTGACAGCTGCCTCAATATTGCCACCCTATTAAGACATGAATTTTTATTAATAGCTTAATGGCAAAAAATTCCTCCAGTCATTTCATATTGACATTCAATAGAAAGGATAGTTTGGTAAGAGTATATACAGGGATATTAAGAATTATACATATATACATTTTCATTGGATTCAATAGCATAACTTTCATTTTGAATGCAAAAAAATGGTCTATAAATGTTTCCTTTCTAGTTTTGGCTTAATACAAAGCCAATTGCTCACCGCTGTGGTAAAACAATAGTTTAAATGATTTTCTTTTTTAACCACAGTCCCTATTGGCAGGCCAAACACTTCAAGGACCATCTACCCTTCCCCTTCCCGTTACAGTTTCCAACATAAACAGAAATGGCACAGAATTGTAGAGAAGAGAGCCAGTGCTAGCTCACTTGCTGAAGTCAGGTGAACAGAAGTACATACAGATGTAAAGTGACCAGCCACCAGGGAGCAGCGCCAATCTCCCGGCAGGGGGCGCTCAAGGATGGAGAGTCTCACAGGGTGCAGATCTGTATGGCCAAAGGTAGCCTCCATGGCCTAGGGCCTTCCAGTAAGAGGCTGAATGGGTTGGAAACAGAGCTGGTCCACAGCCAGCGGGAAGAGTCGAGAAGTAGGACAGTGCATGTGATTGGAAGGGGGTGGCCTTGTCTCTTGGCTCATGCTGTGGTCTGGGGAAAAGGCCATCCCTGTTTCTTCCCTCCGTGGAGACCTGGCACAATGTGGCCAGGCCCCATCGACCCCCCAGGCATGTGAAATAATGAGCGGGTCGTGGGTTAATAGACCTTCCTCCAGTCATTTTTTTTTCTTTTTCCCAGTTGCCCAGAGAATGGCTGCCCCAGGCAGAGAGTCAAAATGATTAGTTCTAACTGAGAGAGGGATCCAAAGTCTGTGTTTTTTAGGGACTCAGGGAGGACCTCCAGCTAGATAAAAATTGGGGTTAAGGACAAAGTCCCCCAGAGTGCTGGGCTGCACTTGAGAGAGAGACAGTTAGGCTGACTGTGGGGAATAGAAGCACAAGGCTTGCTGGGGACTAGGGGTGGGGGGTGTGGGATCTGGCTCCTTTAGGGCACAGCTTCAAGGAGAAAATTACAGAGTGGGCTCCCAGCACAGGAACCTCTGTCCTCCTTTCCATGGGCACTTAAGGTGACAGCAGGCCTGCAGGGTGGAGCTGCAGCCTGGAAAGGCTGCACCCAGCAAGAGGGAGGCCAGGAGCCCCAACATCACCAAAAAGTGGCAGAGGACCACAGTTCAGAGGAGCTACCCCCGTGGTGCCACTGCCTGTTCAAATTACCTTTGTGCAAGTCAGAAAAAGGCAGAGAGAGGAACCCTCAGAACACGATCTGGTCAGTCGATGGCTCCTTGGTGCCAAGGCAATGTGTTCCTCCGAAGGGACACCTCGCCTCAGCACCGAAGAGCCACCAAGGCTTAACAGCGCAGGTGGCTTTGTGGTCTGTTAATCAGCTCTTCCATTGCTGAGATGCAATACCCAACATCTGCAACTTAGAGCAGGAGAAGCTCATTCTAGCTCATGGCTTCAGTGGGTCCAGTCCACTGCCGGTTGGCTGCAAGGCAGAAATGGCATGACTGAAGGGTGTGGTAGAAGACAGCTGCTCAACCCACAGCAGCCAAGAAGCAGAGGGAGAAGGCAGGAGCCAGGGACAAGGATGAACCTGCCAGGTCACAGTCCAATGACCTGCCTGTCCCACACAGGCCCCTCCCCAGCAGCACATTCAGCTATAACCTCACGAGTGGCTTAATCTGCTGGTGAGTATAGCACTCCCACGAGCCAAGCACCTTTCCAGTCCCACCTCTGAACACAGGAGACCCTTGGAGAACATTTTAGATCCAAACCACAACATAGATTCTGGCATCCCCTTGTCTAGGCATATTTGTGTGATGGACAAGCTGTCTGACTGTCCATGGTGGTCCATTGTTCCAGCTTCTGCCTTAGTAGATGAAGACCACAGATTCTTCTGAAAGACTATGGATGCGAGCAGACAGACAGGTGACATGAGGACCAAATAGGCTCTGGATTCTGGTGCCTTGGCACTTTGTAAACTGTCAGCAGTCTTGGTGCCACCCTAGGGTAGGAGGTCAGGCCCTTGAGCTGATAAAATTGAGTTCCCATCACCCTGGTAGATAAAGGCTCAACAGAGAAATTAGATTGAGATACAGAAAACAAAACTAGATTGCTCTTAGCTGCACATCTATGTTTGTGAACTGAGAGACACACCTATCCCACGATGGGCTTGGCCACATAAGAAGTAAAGGAAGTAAGAGAAAGTAAATGGCTGGGAGGGCTAGGTGTGGCACAGTGGTGGAGAGTAACCAAGCTACTTCCTGTCTTGATGTTTAGCTTAGTACCTTCAGGATCTCAGGCACAACAACCTCTCTGAGCCTATATCCTTAATCATGTAATAATGAGTGCAAAACCACACCTTCCTCTACTACCAGCGTGGGCAAGGGCTGGCCCACTGGCCATATATATGTCCTGCAAAATCATTTGGTCCAGACCAGTCAGTGCATCATCCAAATGAAACTGTTCCAGCCACAACTTTAGGGGTGAGTTAATTAAATGTTTTACCAAACATGGTGGGCTAATTGTTAAGTTGATAATTTTGTTTGATACACAGATGAGGTTGTAAATATCCAAATGGCCCTGGGCAGGAAATAGGTTCCTCATCCCTTTTGTAGTGATATTGAAAGGGCAACCCTTTCACATGCCTGCGCATCACTGGAGAACTTGGCAAAGTGCAGATTGCTGAGACCCATGCAAAGTTTCTGGCCCAGTAAGCTGGGGTGGAGCCGAGGATCCCACATGAAGTTGGGCCACTGGCCCAAGACCACCCAGAGAGCTAGCAGTATCCATCACCAGAGTCAGTCCTCACGGACTCCTCCTTGCGCCAGGTGCTGGTCTGAGCTCTGTTAAGTGAGTGAACTCATATGATCAGCATAACAACTGGCACTGGAATTACAGTCTCTTTCGGCACTGAGGAAACCGACTCACCAAGCAGATAGCTTTCCGAGTCATGAAAGTAAAAAGTGGGGCTTGAACACTGGCCTTCTCCACTTTGCCATCCATTATACAATGAGAAGTGTGTGGCGCAGCACCTGACGCATGGCACTCAGATGTGCATTGTCATCATGGGTGAAATCTCAAAGTCCTAGAATCACGCGGAAGCAGATGGCGAAAGCTGTGTCACAGGAAGGCCAGGAAGAGGTTCTGAAGGGCCCGGATGGTGCCCTGCAGGGTCCATAGCAACCTAGGAGGACAGGGATGTACTAGTCCTTGACCCTTCCAAACTGTTTCCTCATTTGTAAAGTGGGGCCAACTCTTCATAAATTGCTCCCAAGACCAAATAAGATGAGAATTTTAAAAGGGCCCCAGGGTAGAGTGTCTTCCTACCCTACTTTGCCCCAGAGACTATTAGAACCCAGCCCCTCTTGCCCAGCACTCCAGGGCATTCCCCATCCCTACCGCTCTTCAGACTATTTTGGGCAGGCAGATCACTGTTTATCACTGTTTCATAGGAGCTCAGCAGGTGTTCATTGGGGTAAAGGCTGCTTTTTCAAAACGTTTAAAAATAGCATGTGCCATGTGACAAAAATGTGCAGTAACTTAAGCTGCATAAGTTCCTTCTCTTAATTTGGAAAGTCATGTCATATACTTTACAAATGAACTTGGGAAGAGCCCCAAGTGACAGCGAAACATCTCCTGATTAATGTTCCCAACAAGGACAAGACTTTTATTCTAAGAACTAAAAAAAAAAAAAAAAAAAAAAAGAATTTGCTTTCAAGAACAGCATATTTGCCTTCCTCCTTTTAAGCCTATTTTCCGTAAGTTTGTTGATGATGTTCCTGAACAGGTAATTCAAACACTGGTTTTGGAGTCTCTCTTCTGGAGCTGGTGCTGGGCTATGGAAACACAGAGAAGAGGAAGACAGAGACTGTTACCTTGTGCACTTAAGATCTGGAAAATCAGGAAGCTTTGGGGAGGAGGAGGCCTTTCCCCAACATGCCACCAATGCTGGCTTCCTCCCTTATGGCCACTCACCAGTCAGTCAGCAAATACCTGCTCTTCTGAGCCACTGTGCCTCAGACCTGGGCTCCACTATGACATGTGCCCATCTATTCCTCCATTAACAAGGGGATGGTGCGTTCCATCCTGAATTTCTGTGTCAGTTTGGATCCAGCAGCAAATACCAGCTTTGGTTTGTCCCCTCCAAAACTCATGTGGAATGTAATCCCGATTGTAAGGTATTTAGAAAAGGGGACTTAATCCAACTTTCATGTTTACGAGGCCTTTTCAAAGTGATTAGAGTTGGATAACTACATCAGGGTGGATCCCCCTTGGTTGAATATTGGTGGCTTTATCAGCTTTTAAGAAGGGAGACAGAGAGAGAGAGATCAGAACACAAACACTTGTTCTCCCTGTCACTTGTCACACACATTGACCCACACCACTTGGGGACTCTGCCAAAATGCAAGTCAAATTAAACCTCTTAAGGAAGCCCCAATGGCACAGGCCTGTAATCCCAGCATTCTGGGAGGCTGAGGCCGGAGGACCACAACTTCAAGGCCAGCCTGAGCCACTTAGTGATTGAGCAAGACCCTGTCTCAAAATCAAAAATCAGAAATGGACTGGGGATACAACTTAGTGCAAAGGGCCTGGGCTCCATCTCCAGTACCACAAAAATACATAACTAACTAAATTTAAAAAGTAAAACCTATTTTCTTTATAACCTACTCAGACTGCAGTGTTGTGTTATTAGAACAGAATAGGGACCAAAATAGTACCCAACCACTCTAAAGAAATGTAATCATTCCACTTTCTCTGGTGTAAGTGAGGTCGTCCCTTTGGGGGTAGGACTAAGGATCACACCTTTATTCTCTTGCTATGCTGGTAACAGGGTCCTGCTTTCAGTAGGTAGATTCTGGGTCTAAGAAGTGACTCAGCCCATAAATTTGGCAATGACTTTCCATAAGGAAAATTGGATCATGACTTTCACAGCAGTGTTTTTGATTATATATATTTAGTGATGTTTTTGTGGGCAGCTCATTTATCTTCCCCCTAGGAACACCATGTTCTATGAGTCATTCCTGTAGAAGCCTTAGGTCATCCTCCTCACCACACACACACACACACACACACGCACACACACACACACACACACACACAAGGAGGGAGGTATTCTTCAAGGTTGTAGCTCATCATAGTTACTATACTTACATTGTTTCAGGTGCATATAGGCTGCCATCTCTCAAAATCTTGTCCCTGGACTAGAAACAATAGCATCACTGATATCTTATTAGATATGTAATTCTCAGGGCTGGGGGCGTGGCTCGTGGTAGAGTGCTTGCCTAGCATGCACCAGGCCCTGGGTGGATCCCCAGCACCACTGGACAAAAATAAAAATGAGAGCAGTAATGTAGGCCTTCTAGTGCTCGCACTCCACTTTAAACTGCTGAGCAATAGATCTGAGACTGACATTTTCTAACTTAACAAATCAGCACCATTTAGCAAAAGTCACTTGAAAGAGTAAAAGGCGAGAGTGATATCTTTAGTTGGTCTTCCATCCAGAACACCCAAAACCACAATATCACACACTTGTCACCTGCCTTCCCTCCCGCCTCAGTTCACTGAGGGCGAACATCTAACAGTCACACTTGGACAGCAGGCCAGGAACTTAACCAATGTTCTGTCCATTAACAGTGAATAATCTCAAAGTGGAATTAAGACAAATATCTCATTTACAGTGACAAAAAAAGTACTTAGGAATCCATTTAACAAAAGAAGTGTAAGATTTGCCAAGCGTGGGGGTGCATGTTGATAATCTCAGCTCCCAAGAGACTGAGGCAGGAGGATCACCAATTCAAGGACAGCCTGGGCAAGTCAGCAAGGCCCTGTCTCAAAATAAAAAGTAAAAAAAAAAAAGGTTTATTTTTTTCTAAAAAGTGCAAGAATGAAGCACTGAAAATGACAAAACATTAAAATAAGTTATCTTCAAAAAGATCTAAACAGGTAAAAAAGACACTGTGCATATGAAATATTTAGTATTGTTAAAGTGGTAACACGTGTGCACACATGACCCATGACACATGACACATGCTTACCTCTCTCTCAATCTAGAAACGAGTGCATGCCAATGTGTCCAACTCAAGTCCACAGGGTCTATTTCAGTTTGTCTTCCTGCTCTGTTCATCTGCAGTTTCTTTCTCTGACAGTGAGAAAACAGTATATTTACTTGTTTGTTCAACCCTATTATACAGGTAAAGTAATTTCTCTGTATTATTTGTGTGTGTGTGTGTGTGTGTGTGTGTGTGTGTGTGTGTGTGTGTGTGTTACTCAGGATCTTCATTCTGAGCTTTATCCCATTTTTTATTTTTGAATTTGAAATAGAGTTTCAATAGGTCACTAAACTGCTCAGGCTGGCTTGAGCTTGTGATCCTCCTGCCTCAGTCCCCCCAGAGTTCCAGGACTACAGGCCTGTGCCACTAGGCCTTGATTTCTGCAATCTCTTTAAAATCTAACTCAGATTGGTCCTCTGCTTGAAACTTTCCATGTCTCTGATTTCATCTGGAGTAAAACCCAGAGTCCTTGAACTCCATTTCTAAAATATTTTGAAAAACACAACGAATAAGATTTTGAGTGTTTTCATCCACCTTGACCTAAAATCATGTCCCTTTTCACCTTGAGTTGTTCCATCATAAATTCAGTTGGGCTTTAGGGGAGGGAGGATCCTATGTGATAGGTCGGACCTGGCTGCCTTTCTCTTCTCTCATGTTGAGCTAAATCATCATTCATCCACGAGTCTCATCCTGCTTTGTTGGTGGCCACAGTCCAAAGGAAATCTATTGTACATTGCACACATGTGTACAATTGAAACAAGCTTTCTGTGAAGTGTCACTCCTCAAAAATTTAATCTTTTTTAAAATGCTAATTTAAACTCACAGAATATTATGACTCATTAGTGAAACTGGATTTATAACTTCTAAACTTTTCATCTAAATGATGCCAGTTACAATTTTTATGTATGTATGTATCTGTGTATCTATGTATTTATATGATAGTGGGCATGGAGCCGAAGGCCATTACACTGAGCTACATCCCCACACCACACTTACCCCTAGTTTTGATTTTGAGGCAGAGTCTCACTAAGTTTCTAAGTTGCCCAGCCTGGGCTCAAACTTGCAATCCTACCTCAGCCTCCCAGAAGGCTACGATTATTGGCCTTAGCCATGAGGCTCATCTCCAGATACAACTTTATATTTTATTTTATTTTATTTTATTGACAGGGTCTTGCTCTGTAGTCCAGGCTGGTCCTGAACTCACTAGGTAGCTCAGGCTGGCCTCAAACTCAGCACAATCCTCCTGCCTCAGCCTTCCAAGTGCTGCGATTACAGCCCTGGACCACCACCAACTCTTTTATGTGGTGCTGAGAAATTGAATCAAGGGCCTTGTACATGCTAAGCAAATGCTTTAACCACTGAACTATGCCAGTCCCCTACCTCCAAGCTACAATTTTAACCAATTGTGTTGGTGAGGCTTTCATTAGTACCTGTGGGTTTCCCGAGTGTCACAATAACAGGTCAGGTTGAATGTACTCCAACTGATCTTCACTGGCCCCTCCTCTATTCCAGCTCCCCAAAGGCTCCTGGCCTGTGCTCTGGACAGTGAGCCCCACAACTCACGTTTTCTAACCTCTTCCCACTTGGGAAGCAGTAAATCTCCCACTTGGACTCACAGGCAGGGAAATCAGGGAGCAAGGACAATTCTCCAGAAAGCACAGTGAGTCACCAACTGGACTTCCACGTTTTCCCCACTAGCTTTGGGGACTTGGCAGGGCCATGGTCAGGAAACTGATGTTAATGTCTTAGCCACAAAGTGTCAGCATCACTAACAAAAATAGTAGCAGCAGCCAAGGCAACTTTAGCTTTTGCAAAGCTACCAGGGTCCTCCTTCCTGATTGCTCTAAATTTTAGCCATCAGAGACCAAGAGATTGAACCTTTGATTAATGCAACAGAGTTTGAACCTCATGGCATTAGATTGGGAAACACCAGGGTTAAACCATAGACTCCCCATTTAGACCCATCTCGCTTAGCCCCATCTGCCTAAATATGTCTAAATTGGCTTAAGCCCAAAATGAAGGTGACCACATCCACAGAGCCCTCCCCAACAGTACCTGAAGGAGTCTGTGAACTCTCCAGGGTCTTTAGTCGTGACTCTCTGGGGAAATGTGCTCCATTCTATTGGACAATGCCATTCAGTATATGGCTCTCTACACCGCTCCTGTGACCTCAAAGACAGAGATTTCAGTTGTGTTCCCCATCCTGGAATCTCCATGCTTCCTGCCAGACTTTGCCTTTGTAAGCACCAACTGAATAAGTAAAACATATAGTTGCTAAATTGAAGTGTCCTTCACTATGGGACCAGCTGGTTCAAGTCTTGGCCTTGGTATTGATCTGTGGTATAACCTTGGCCGATTCACTTAACTTGACTGGGCCTTAGCCTTCCTGGCTGTACTTGAGGGAGTTAAACTATGTTATCTCTAAGGTTCTATGGTGGCCAACCTCCTAGACAGCTCCCAATCACTTCTACATCCTGTTATTCACTCCCAGGGATAATCAAGAGACCACTTTCAAGACTGCGCTATAAAAGGTACCATGGCTCTCTTCTTGTCACTCTCTGTCCTTTAGGCCAGTGGTCCCCAATCTTTTTGACACCAGGGACCAGATTAATTGAAGACCATTCTCGACCTTTAGAGCAAAGCTCTGCCTCCTGTCAAATCAGCAGTTGCATTAGAACCTAAGAGGAGCTTCTGCTCATCTGTCCTGTTGGCCCAGTCCTTCCAGGGACTGGAAAAGAAGGAAAGAAGGAAGGAAGGAAGGAAGGAAGGAAGGAAGGAAGGAAGGAAGGAAGGGAGGGAGGGAGGGAGGGAAGTGGATGTCACTTGTTGGACAATTCTTTGAAGAGGTCCACACATTGAGGAACTGAAGCCTCTGGCCAATAGCTCTGAGGATCTGAGGGCTGCCAACAACACTATGAGCAAGGCTTACCAAGTCCTGCTTATTCTTGAGATGACCACAGCCCTGACCCACAGCTTACCTACAGTCTCATGCACAAGTCATGAGGTCTAAAACAACCAGGCTAAGCCATGCCTGGATTCCTGACTTTCCAAAAGTATAAGATGATAACTATTTGCTAGCTGGTCTTGGTGGCACGGGCCTGTAATCTCAGTAGTCTGTCTGGGATGCTGAGGCAGAAGAATCACACATTTGAGCCCAGCTTAGGCAAATTAGTGATGCTCTGTTTCAAAATCAAAGACTAATCAGTAAACTGAGGATGTAGCATAGTGTAAAAGCCCTAGGTTTCATCCCCAGCACTGTGAAAATATATACATACAGACATATATTCATACATTTGATTGGAGGTCTTTAGTTACAGGATAGGTAACTAATAAAGACTGCTTCCAACCCTAAAAATCCTGTAGGTCTAAAGTGTCTAAAACCTAGCTAGTGCATTCAAGGAAACCTGATTTCCAACAACTACCAACTTCTCCTTTCCCTCACACAGCCAGAATTACACAAAGATAATATAAAATATGCCAAAACATATTTTGGAATGACATTACTTATCTTATTTGTTTTTATAAGACTTCCAAGGCTTTGCTGATTTTGCCTCATTGAATCCTTTATTTTACAAATAAAGGTGGAGATCCAGATAAATTAGGTGATTGAAATAATGCAAATGTTCTTCACTTCTACAACATTTGCATTTCGTCCGTGGTGAATGAAAATGAGGCAGTGTTGCTTTGTTTCACTTCAGCCTCATCTTGAGAGTTTTCTCTTGAGCTGCAGCGGGAGCGTGCACGTTGCTTCCCAGGGCACGAGGGGCCCAGGAATTCCCAGAGTGGGGGATGGTGGGAGCAGCTTGTTAAATTACCTCCAGGAAAATAGCCGAAGGTTGGCAAGAGACATGGGCAATGAGCCTGCTATGTCAGACTGGATTAAGAGAAGACATTTGACTAGATAAAAAGTGGCAGGATGTGACTTTTCTGTTTAAAAATGAGACCACAGTCCTATGAAAAACAAGGAGAAAGGAAGAAAATGTGGAGTGTGGGGGTTAGTAAAAGAAACCATGTCCCAGCTAGCTGTGGACATGCGCCCTGGTGGCTCTCCAGATGGGTGTAAGCAACTGGTGGCCTTAGGGATCAAGACTGGTCACGAATTGAGCACAAATTGAGTATCACTTAGCTAAAATTCCTGGTGCCGGATTTTTTTTTTTTTTTTTTTACATTTGGTAATACTTGCATATACATGGTGAGGTATCTTGAAGTTGAAACCCAAGTCAAACATGAAGTTCACTTTGGTTTCATACCTTATACAAGAGGTGATTAAAAAATTACAGTGAATGTTTAAATTTAAGAATATATTAGAATAAAAGATGCATTGTCATTAATCCCCCTCAACATGCTTCCTGTGCTTTGAGCACACTCCTCCCATGGTTCTAACCTCTTTTAAAGCAGTTAGAGATGGCCTCTTTTGCATCGTTATGAGGTAACGCAGTAAACACTGCTGGAATGTGCCATCTACCAGAAAGGCATGTTCATAACAACCGTGATAGTGTGTCCTCATATACCTGGCATGGTGTGGCTTTTGGCTCTTCCTCAAAGTCAAAATGACCATGAAAAGTAAATATTTTGAATGTGTCAAGGCTGCCATGATACTACAGCTAACGCCATGAAAGAGTACTTCCAGTCCTGCTTCAGAAAGGTGTGGGCACCATGGGGCAAAGGTGTTAAACTTCAGAGGGAGTGTTTGAGGGTGTCTACTGCTGGCAATAGGTCTTTTACTATAAAAAATTTTGTGTTTTTTGCCCATATATATATATATATATATATATAGTCTGAAGATAATTTTGTATAATATGTTTTTCAGTATACCTGCATTTTTTGTGGTGCTAGGGATTGAATCCAGGGTCTTCACACTGAACTGTATCTATTGTGGTTAGGATCTGTAGTGTCTCTCAAAAGTCTTATGTATCTTAATGTTATGGATTGTCTGTGGAACCATGCGATGTTGGTGGATTGGGGTCTAGTCTGGAGGGGTGGATTACAGTTAAGTTAGGATTAAAGGCGTGAAAGTTAGGATTAATGGTGTTTAGTGGCCACACCTTCCACACCTAGATGTAGGAGGGGCTAATCACAGAACGGAGACCTGGAGGGATATATAAGCTGCATCCTGCCTTCCTTGGAGCACTGGGACTGGTCTCAACTAGTCTGAACTTGCCTTCCTGTTTGCGATGTCATGAGAAGCTGCCTCCACCCCTGCCTCTGCCATGTACTTCCATTGCTGCCGGCAGCCCCTGAATGGACTGTGACCTTCTGAAACTGTGAGCTAAAATAAACCTTTCCTTTCCTAAATGTGTGGGTGTCAGGTATTGAGTCACAGCAATGAAAAAGTAACTAAGACAGTATCCCAGCCCATTTTTTGAAAAATTGCTTTGATTTCAACACAAAGTTTCTCAAAGTTGCTAAATTACCCACGGTGGACTCAGACTTGCCATCTTCCTGCCTCAGCCTCCTAGAGTGCTGAGTTTACAAGTCTTTGCCTTCATAGTTGGCTAATGTACCTACAATTTTGGTCATAATCTACCACATGAAGTCTGAAATTTTCCACTGTGGTGTCATATCAGCATTCCAAAATTTTTGAACCATGGGACATTTTGGATTTCATATTTTTAGAATGGAGATGAGGATTTGGGAGGCAGTTAGGACTTACTACAGAATTTGTCAACAGTTTGAGTGAAAAATAAGATGGATGAGGTCAGAGGCAGAAGAACAAGCTGATGGGCCACCCAGTCTGTAGGTCAGATTTTTGAGAGAGTTCTTTGCCATTGCTGTAAAACTCCTCTTGATTCCAGGAGACCTGGCTACTTGACCAAAATTGCTGAAGTAGATTCCTCACTCTTTGCAACAGATCCTTTTCAAATTCTTATTCATATGAGGCTGAATATACTTTGCTCCTGGACATCAGGTTTTATTTCTTTGTGAATAGAATCAACACATGCTTCAGGAGAAAATAACAGAAAAGGTCATAAAAACATAAATACTACAGAATACAATTCTGGAAGATAAAAGAAATTGGATGTTTTTTAGTATATTAAAGAATAATTTCTCAGAGCTGGGTACATGGTACCTACTAGTACTTTCAGCTAGTCTAGAAGCTGAGGCAGGAGGATCACAAGTTTGAGGCTAATCAGAGCAACATAGACACTGTGTCAAAAAATTTTAAAAAGTGGGCTGGGTATGTAGCTCAGTATGAGACCTTGGGTTCAACCCTTAGCACCAAACCACAAAAGAACAGTATCTCTCTCTACCTTGCTCAGCACTTCAACATGTTTTTTTTCTGTAACAGTGTTTGCATAGAGGTGACGTTTGATGTAAAAGTGTCTGGAGTCTAAATAATCTGATATTTTACTAGAGTGATACCATGATATTTCATTTATTCTCACTACAAAACTATCAAGAAAGAAGGAAGGGAATGTCATTGATGTTTTTCAACAATAAGACCAGGCCAGAGAGACTTGAACAATTTGCTCTGTATGTGGTCCTGAGTCAGAGTGAATCATAGTGTGACAAGTACCAGGAGACCTTGGGTCCCAGATACGCTTTTCCCAATGGGAGCTCAGTAAGGGTCATCAGATCCCAAATAGTCATATCTTTTCTTTTGTCAACAAAAGGCACCATAGAACAAAATAACCCCAGACAACATCTGAGCTCAGGATTTCTGTTGAGTTTTGTAAAGCAAGACACAATGTCAGGGTGCCAGGGCAGGGACAGTGATAGTCATGTGGAGTCCTGGTCATTATGTGAGATCAGATCACGCATGAGGCATGAGAGACCCAGGGAGGAGGTGGATAATATTAGTAGCAATAGCCAACCTCCATCAACCTTGTTCAGGGAAGGATGACTCATTTGCTTTTTGGTGTTGTGTCACGGGAATTACAGAAGGAACTGTGTGTGTGCAGCAGAACCAGGAAAAATTCTAGGAGAAAGAGCATGGCTTTCTGCCCTTTGCCTCAGCCTCCAGACCAGATTAGATTTCCCATAGTAGGTGTAATAGAAAAATTGTCAAGATGACCTAGAGTGATGGTTTCTGTGTTTGTCAGTGTTCTGTCACTATAACAAATACCTAGGGTAACTGACTTAATAAGAGGAAAGTTTTGTCTTGGCTCATACTGTCAGAGGCTTCAGTTCATGATGAATTGCCCCATTACCTTGGGACAAAGGTAAGGCAGCACAACATGGCATAAATGTACTGTTGAACAAAACCACTCACATTATGGCCTTAAAGGGAGAGAGAGAGTGCAAAGAGCTGGTGCCGGTGGTTCAGATCTGAAATCCCAGCACCCTGGAAGGCTGAGGCAGAAGGATTGCAAGTTCAAGCCCAGCCTGGGCAACTTAGTGACTTAGGAATATCCTGTCTCAAAATCAAAACTAAAAATGAGAGTGAGCTGTAGCTCAGTGTGAAGGCTCTGGTGTTGATCCTCAATACTAGAAAAAAGAGAGAAGAATGACGAAGAGGAGAAAGAAGAGAGAGAGAACAGAGAACATTATCTCCTTTGAAGGCATGCTTCTGATGACCTGGAGACTTCACAGTAGGCCTCACCTCTTATAAGTTCCATCTCCTTTCCATAGCACAATGAGTTGGGGACCAGTTCTTTAAACATGGTCCTTCAGAGACGTTCCAGATGCAAACTATAGCAGTTTCCAAGGAAGGTCTCCTGTGTCCTATTTCTTTGGGCACCATCCTAGGCAGTAGAATTCCTAGGGAAGCTGTGATATCTCAAAGGACAGGCAAATGGTCTGGGAAAAAAAAAGATAGCAAGATTCCAGCAGAAATATGGGACAGTGCAGTCATCTATGCAAAAAAGGGGGCCTTGCAACCCCTTGGAATCTAGATTCACATATGAACCTCTCAGAATATTTAGCAAGAAGGTTGCCTGGAAGGGGAGGGTGAGAGAGGGAGAGATGCTGAGTGTGAAGGAACCTGGGAGGAAGCAGCAGATTCTGGCACAGCCTGTGAGTGGAATGGAGCACAGACAGAGAGCAAGGGGATCTCATTGAAGACCCTAAAATTATCCAGTCCCTCCACCCACCCATTCTCATCTCACGCCATACCTTGCCTGCAACAACTCACACCATATGAGAACCCTGAAAGGCAGGTGCAATGCTAGAGAGAACACGGGGGCTTCTCCAAGTTGATGAGACTACATTTCTACCATCAGTTATGTTCTTATAACTTGACAGAAAATTCTGGAATGTACCTTTCCTGCACTATTGAGTTTATGGCTATAGATGAAGATTAGAACCTGGCCCGCTATAGTGATGTGCGCCTTCTGTGTAAGAACTCCAGGAAGCTGGGGCAGAAGGACATCACAAATTTGAGTCCTGTCGGAGTGACTTAGTAAAACCTGACTCAAAGACAAAGTTTCAGGAATGAACCTTGGTGTGAAGGCCTTGGGTTCAATTGCCAGTACCATAAATAAATAAATAAATAAATAAATAAATAAATAAATAAAAGAACCTGCCACATGCTGCTTAATGGATGAGTCAAGACGGGCTTCAGGTTGCGTTTCCAGACTGGCCTCTTGATTGATGACAAGTGCTAGTCCCCTTTGTGCTCCCTTGATCCTTTTTTTCCCCCCATTTTATTGATAGGTACAAGTGCAGAATTTAAGGTTTACAATGGAGTTGAGCATTTTGTGCACATACTTTTCTTGTCAAAGTGACAAGGGCTTTCCTGGTCTCCTTTTGTCCCTCCCCCTACCCTCCCTTCCCTCCCTTCACCCCCCACCCTGTCCCCCTCTTTCACTTTGTCTTTCGTCTAAAGTTCCATGAGATAGTTGTGGTCTGGGTCTCTCATATCAGAGAGACCATCCGATGTTTCACCTTCTGCCTCTGACTCACTTCACTAAGCATGATATTCTCAAGTTTATTCCATTTGCCTGTGAAAACCTCCACACTGTTGGACCTTACAGATGCGTAGTATTCCATCGTGTATAAGTACCACAGTTTGTGTATCCACTGGTCTGTTGATGGGTATTTTGGTGACTTCCATATTCTAGCTATTGTTAGTTGTGCTGCTATGAACATGGGTATACATATATCTCTGTTGTATGTTGTTTTGGCCTCTTTTGGATATATTCCCAGGAGGAGTGTCGCCGGATCAAAGGGGATATTTATTTCTAGTCTTTTGAGAGCTCTCCATACTGCTTTCCAGAGTGGTCAAATGAATTTATACTCCCAGCAGCAGTGCAGGAGGGTCGCTTTCTCCCCACAGCCTCGCCAGCACTGATTGCTATTTGACTTGTTGATATAAGCCATTCTCTCTGGAGTGAGATGGTACCTTAGAGTTGTTTTGATTTGCATTTCTCTTGTGGCTAGAGATGTTGAGCATCTTTTCATGTATCTATTGGCCCTTTGTACTTCTTCGTGAGTGAACTGCCTCTTCATTTCGTTTGCCCATTTTTCAATAGGATCCTTTATTAAGCCCACCTTGATCCTTTTAAAAACATTGTTTCCCTTAATTTTGGCATGCATTGTGCTGTTCCATCCTAGTTACCTTTCAGAAGCCTTGTCTGAGCTCAGCAAAGCCAGGTGTGTTCATTGAGTTGCGATGTTATTTTGTGAGTAGGGGAGGAACGAGTTAGGAAAATGACTGATATTTACTGCTTCATCTGCTTTTGGACGCAAGGGTAAGAGTGCTGAAGAAGTAAGATGCAGAGACACAGGCTAAAGGGCTAGTTGTTTGACACCTGAGCAATTTTCTAGAAGAGAAAGAGAGAGTTAATGTGGCTGACTTAGGGATCTGTTTCACCCAATGCTTGGATATTAGACACAGGACATCCAAGGTAACTTCCAACTCCTCAAGTTAGAACTGTCAACCCAACATCATCTTGTTGCTTCCATCATGGGTAGGGTGGGGCAGGGTTCTGTAGGAGATCAGGGGGCTTTAGGAGGAGCAAAGGGACGATGGGCAAGTAGGGAGTGAAGTAGGATGTCCTCAAGGAACTTGGAGCCTTTGGGGATTTAAAAAAATACTGTAAGATAATTTTTAAGTGTACAACCACACTAGCTAGAGATAATTGAGATTTAATTGCATAATTCATTCAGCTCTAAACAGCTATCACATCTTATGAAAGACATTGACTCTGGAAACACCCTTATGTGACAATGTATAAAAAATAATCAGTGCAGATATCAGATTTCTAGCCCATTGTGTATATGTATATGTTTACATATATCACGAGGATTTGAATTCAATTTCTAAGGCTACTAAACATTATAAGATGAAATAAAAAACTAATTTTAGGAGCTGGGGGAGGAGATCAGTGGTAGTGTGTTTGTGTGTCTGTCTAGTATGCACAAGGCCCTGGTTTATTCTCTAGCACTGCAAGAAAAGAAGACATTTTTAAGGGGGAAAAAGTATTTGTTTTAAGGTAGTTGGCTCTTCCAGTTCCCCATCACTGCTCCTAATGTATTTACTCACAGTAAGGGAAGCCCATGAATGAATGAACCAACTCTACTCTCATTCACACTGTAGAACATTAGCAAGTATACCCAGGGATACAGAAGCCAACACCAACAGTCTCAAGATGAGATGAAAACTTAAAGAAGTACCCGGCAATAGCCTGCAAATCAAGGGTTTTCAGAAACGACCCCAAAGGCACAGCGTCCTAGCCAGGGTTACTAAGCTTAAATCCAAGGCAGATGCCCCTGGGCTGGCCTCTCTGGAGTAGCTGCAGTTCGCCTGTTTTTGTAGATTGACTTTAGTAGCTCATTGATCTTGAAGGAAATGTGTTGCTTCTGAGCTAGTTTTAAATTCCTTAAGTTGGTCTTGATCCCAGCGCAGAAGGGCTCAAATCCTGGTGGTTCTACTTACGTTATCACAGTGTGCACACCCATGTTTCAGCACCAAGACAGAAACAGAAGACAGACGCCTCCTGCTCGTCCCCTCCTAAGTGTGAACACTTCCTTTTAAAACCACAGGCTGGTTTAGCCTTAGAATGGCCTCTCCAGTATTTGACCTCCTTTATTCAGCACTACAGTGTTTGTAATAGCCTAAGAGGAGAAACAACCTCAGTGCCCAACAATAAGCATAAAGAATAGGAAGCTGTGATCTCTTCCTGCCATAAAATACGACCTAGCTAGCAAAATGAACACCTGTTATTCCACGCAGCCTCGCGGATGAGTTCCCCAAACACAAGACTGAGTGAAAGAAGCCAGAAGAACACACAGCTCAAAATAAACACAACCTAGCTAGCAGGCTCGGAGTCTGAGCTATGACTCCCTTTGGAGAAGCAGAAAAAGGTCATATCACAGAAGTTTCTCAGCCATTGAGGTGAGTATTTAAAAGGTCTTAAGATTGGGGTCAGCAGGATTGTTAGAATAGAGTTAGGGTTTTACATTTTCTTCATTTATGGAGGAGGTTGAAGTTTTCATATATTTATCTACATAACCTCTTTAGTGAGGTGGTCGTGCCTTTTGCCCAGTCTTCTGTGGGGTCCTCTGTCTTCTGTTCATTGACTTGTACTTTATATGTTCTGGGTGCAAGTCCCCTCTCATATCGGTGCTTAACCCTCACACCTGTATGTATTAAAAGTATCCTCTCTCACTCCTTGAATCTTGCCTTTTCTTTTTCTTAATGCTGTCATTTAAATATGAATACCATTCACATACTATTTCACAAAATGCACCTATGTAGAGGGTACATTTCAGTGGCTTTTATATTCACGAAGTTGTGCACTTTGCACCACTAATCCCAGCACGTTTTTATCTCCCCAGAAAGAAACCCTGCTTCCTTTAGCTGCTGTCTCTCATTTCCTTCTCCTCCTATCTCTGCCAATCATAAATCTGATTTTTGTCTCTATGGATTTGCCTTTTCTGGATACTTCATACAAATGCAGTCATATACTATGCTACCTTCCATGTCTGGCTTCTATCTACTAAGCAAAATGTTTTCCAAGTACATCTATGTTGCGACATGTGTCAACTTCATCCTTTCTAATTTGAGTACACATGCAGTCTAAGCCAGCATATTCCTCCTATGATTGAATACCATTCTGCCATATACAATATATTTTGTTTATCAATTCATCCACTGATGAACATTTGAGTCTTTCCACTTTTTGCTGTTATGAATAATGCATCCACAACATGCACAAGTTTTTGTGTGAATATATATTTTTACTTTTCTTTGTATTTATAATTGGGAGTTGCTAGATCATATGGCAGCTCTGTGTTTAACTTTTAAAGTATCTAAATAGAAAGGCATCCCATGTCCATGAACTGGAACATTTAATATTGTTAACATGGCAACAATCTCCAAATTGATCATCTCATTCTCTATCAAAATCCTAGCTACCTTTTGTGCAGAATTTAAAAGTTATGTAGCTTTTAGATCTAAAGATTGTTCTGGATATACCATTTTTCAAGACAGCCACACAATATTACATCCCCATGAGCCACGTGTGAAGGTTTCAACTTCCCACCATCTTTGCCAACACTTGTTATCGACTTTGGAAAATGACAGCCATCCTAAAGGATGTGAATTGGTATCTCACTGTGGTTTTTATTTGCACTCACCAGTTAATGATATTTGGTATTGTTCTGTATTCAGAGGCCATTTGCAGATCTTCTTTGGAGACATGCCTATTCAAATTCTTTGTTCATTTTTTTAGTTGAGTTGTTTGTTCCTTCATTACTGAATTATAAGAGTTATGTGCTCTGGATAGAAGTCCCATCTTACATACATTTTTTGTAAAGATTTCCTTTCTTTTTATGGGTTCTCATTTCACTTTCTTAACTTCATCTTTAGAAATACAACAGTTTTTAATTTTAAAAATGTTCAATTTAGCAGCTTCTTTTTTTTTGTTACTTGTGGGGTTTTTTATACCGTAACTAAAGAATCATTGCCTGATCTAAAGCTAGAAAGATTTGAATCAGCGTTTCCTTGTAAGAGTTTTATAGTTTTGGTTTTAACACATTTTTGTATAGTCTTAAAGGATCTAATTTTGTCCCTTTTATGTAGACACCCAGTTATCCCAGCATTATTCATCAAAAAAGACTATTCTTTCCCACCATTTAACTGTCTTGGCAACTGTTGTCAAAAAAAAATCAATTGATTATAAATGTAAGGGTTTCTTACATTTACAGAACTCATAAATTCTGAGTACAAATTCTATTTTACATATATATATATATATATATATATATATATATATATATATATATATATATAATTTTTTTCTTTATCAATACCACAAATTCTGAATTGTTGTAGCTTTGCAGTAAGTCTGGAAATAAGGAAGCATAAACCTTTTGATTTTGTTCTTGTTTGAGATTGTTTTGACTATTCTGGACCCCTGGAATTTTAAGATCTGATTTTAAATTCTGCACAAAAAGCAGCTAAGATTTTGATAGACAATGAGTTGATCAATTTAGAAATTGTTGCCATCTTAACAATATTAAATGTTCCAGACCATGGACATGGGATGCCTTTCTATTTCTTTAGATTGTCTTTAGTTTTTTTCTAACATTGTTTTGTAGTTTTTCTTACCCCAGTCTTACTCCTTCTTTGTTAAATTTGTTCCTAATTGTGTTATTCTCTGAGATGCCAAAATAAATGGAATTTTTAAAAATTTCCTTTTCAGGTTTATCATTGCCAGTCTATAGAAGTACAATTAATTTTTGCATATTGACCTTGTATCCTGCCATGTTGCTCAATTACCTTTTCTAATAGGTTTCTTTAGTATGAATTCCTTTAAATTTTCTAAATACAAGATCATGTCTCTGCAGATAGAAATAATCTTTCCTTGTCCTTTCCAATCTGGATTTATTATGCATTTCCTTGTCTAATTGAGCTGGCTAAAGCCTCCAGACCAATACTGAATAGGAGTGAGAGCAGACATTTTTGGCTTCATCTTTGAAGAATCTTCAATTTTTGCCATTTCACTAGTCAGTATTTTTTCCTTAGGTAAGATATTCACTGTAGGGCTTCCATAGATGTCTCTTACCAGGTTAGAAACATTCCTTTTGCATCTGTTTTTTCAGTTTGTTATGACTTATTAATAAAATACATTCAGCCTGGACTACAAAGGGAGAGCCTGTCTCAAAAAATAAAAATAAAAAAGTGTTGAGTTCTGTCAAAGTCTTTTCTTGCATTTATTGAGATGATTATGCCCTTGCCTCTTATTCTATTAATATGGTATGTTCTATTGATTAAGTTTCTTATTTTGAATCAGCCGAATTTTGATGAATAGAAATTCCCAATCTTAATGCGTCACCAATGTCACTATTTCACTTTAGGTTTTTATTTTTGTATTTTGTATAAGAGAACTTTGCCTATACCAAGATCACAAAGGTATTCCTCTCTGTTATTTTAAATATGTTTTGTTATGTTACCTTTCATACATCTATATCCATCTGGAATTAATTTTCTTACCAAGTATATGGGAATTAACATAGTTTTCTTCCATATCTTCTAGTTGATCCAGTGCTATTTATTGAAAGAACGATCCTCTTCCATCTTTCTGATGAAAAGTGCCAAACTGAACATGTGTCTGAACTTTGAGACTTTCTATTTTATCATACTGACATCTGTCTAATCTTGCTCCAAAACTATATTTTCTTAATTATTGCTTCAAAATAAGTCTGATGCCCTGTAATGTAAGGCCTCGTATTTTGCTCTTCTACTTCAAATATAGCTTGGCTACTTTTGACTCTTTATATTTGCGTATAAATTTTCAGTTGTACATGCACAGACACGTATACACTCTCTTAAAATTTTTATTAAGATTGCATTGATTCTATAGATGAATTTTGGAAAGAAATGACATTTTTACAATATTGAGCATCCACATGAGCTTATTTGTAGGATTTCTAAGATTTGATTTTTTTCTATTGTTTTATTTAATGAGAACAGGTGAAAGTAATGATTTAAATAACAGTAATAAAAATATCTATCACTGTCTATTGTTATTATATACACTGAATTGCTAGGTTAAATTCTTCATTGTTACTACCTTATTGCACTATAAAAATTAACTATTAAAATGTACCAAAAGCCAGAGGACCTCTATGAAGAAAATCCATAGCTTGTTTTTACATAACATAAAAACAACAATATTTGAACTAACAGCAAGGTGCAGCATTTGATTTTATTGGAAAAATTAATAATCATAAGTATCAATGATTGTCAAAAATATGGACCTTAAATTAATTTCAGTCTGAATATGAATGTTCTTTGCTTGGGGCTGTACAAAAATATTTAGCGGTTATTTAATATATTGGTGAAATTCTGAATGTTTCAGAATTAACCTCAAAAATTTTTAATTGTTAAAAATAAAGTAGTGAGGTAGAACTGCTTTACCAGATATTAAGGCTTTCTTCAAGGCTAATTAAAACTATGGCTTTGGCTTATAAACTAGCTTACAAATTAGAAGATGATAAATTAAAAATATCTGAATATATATATCCAAATTTGATACATAGTAAAGATGACATTTCAGTTCAGTAGGGGAGAATATGGTTTATTTAATTAATGCTGTTACCATAATTGGTTATTGATCTGGAAAAAAATCAACTATGAATGAAATTATTATGGATGAACCAGCCCTAGATGAAAAACATAAAAATTAATAGAATAAATCTAGAAGAAGATTTGTATAGTTGTAAAATTGTGTGCATATGTTGGCAGGGGCAGGGTGGGGTGAGAACCTACACAACACAGGAAATCCAGGACTCATCAGACAAAAAGACAGGTTTGTCTTTGAAAAATTAAAATACAAAAGCAGACTAGAAAGACATTTGTTCTTGCAACTGGTAGAAGAAGGAGGAGGAGGAGGAGAAAGAAAGAAAGAAAAGAAAAAGAAAGAAAGAAAGAAAGAAAGAAAGAAAGAAAGAAAAAAGAGCGGGCGGGTGGGCGGGCACCGGGCGTGGTGGTGCACACTTGTAATCTCAGCACTTGGGAGACTGAGGCAGGAGTACTGCCACAAATTCAAGGACAGCCTGGGCTACATAGTGAATTTGGGGCCACCCTGGACTACAAAGAAAGACCTTGAGTCAAAAAACAAAAGCCAAAGCAAAAATAGAAACAAAAAACCCTACTAGAAACATAAGCAAAGAATACGAGTAGGAAACACAGAAGAGGAAAAGAATATGGATAATAAACATTTTAAAATTTGAATCTCAGGACATAGCACCCTAAAACATCCCTCTCGGGTGTATTTCCAGCTGCTTTTTTGTGAGAGTGGAAATACACACTAGCTCTGAGATGCTACTCTTTGTTGAAAAAAAAGTGTACCACTAAAGGAAATCTACATTAATAAAGCTATTTGAATAAAAAAGAAAGCTGCTCTGGGACTGGAGGGACATGGCTCAGTGATTAGAGTGTTTGCCCAGGAAGCACAAGGCCCCTGTCTCTACCTCCCAGCACCGCATACTAGTTTAGTAGCTGGGAGTGGTGACACACTCCAGTAATCCCAGCATTGGGGTGGGGGCGAGGGACTGAGACAGGAGGATTGCCGCAAGTTCTAGGCCAGCCCAGTAGTCTCATGTGTATGCACGTGTTTAGAACTGCAACTGACATCTGCGTGTTGGTATTTCTCACTGATCTTATTAGCAAGATTTAAAAGCTTTAATATTCAGTGCTTCTGAAGATATATCTATATATTTTGAGTCAGGGTCTCATTCTGTAGCCCAGGCTAGTCCTGAAGTCACTATGTAGCCCAGGCTGGCCTTGGACTCACAGCTATTCTCCTGCCTCAGCTCCCACCCCTAGGCCCCAGTGCTGGGATTACAGATGTGCGCCGCCACACCCAGTTTATGTGGTGCCGGGGAATTGAACTCGAGTACTTAGCGCTTAATTTAGCACTGCTAGGCAAGCACTTTAACAGCTGAGCCATTCCTCCAGCCCGTCTGAAGATTTTTTTTTTTAAAAAAAAACACTATTTTACAAAATGCTAGGAGGAAGGTCAATTACAGTCCTTTAGATGAAACAAGTTAGTGGGCAGCATTGGTTAAATTGTTGAACACAGACATCACTTAAATCAGAAATCTCACTGATGAATGGCATATTCACAGATTTTTTTTCAGCTATTAGAAATGAATAAGAACTAGCCAAGTTAATTAAAATATTCTTAACATATTGATTTGAAAAAAATAACTTTAAAATTACTATTATGGACTCCTCATAACATACTTGCAAAAAGTATTTATTATGCAGTTAAGTCAGTTCTAAGTGACTCACAGGGACCTTCCTTCTAAAAACTTCAGAACAAACTAACAAATCTGGTATTCCATCAGTCCTGGTTTATAGACAAAAGCTGCAGCACCAAAAGTTCAAATGGTAGGTGTGTGGTAGAGACAGGATTGGCCTCTGAGCAATCTCATTCCAAGTCTGTGTCTGTGTCTATAACCCCACTAGTATTTTGCAGGGCTGGAGGACTAGCGCAATGATTAGAGTACTTGCCTAGGAAGCACAAAACCCCCTGAACTTGATTCCCGAGCACCACATAAGCCAGGAGTAGTGCTGTAGGCTTGTAATATCAGCACTCAGGAGGCTGAGACAGGAGAATTGCTGTGAGTTCAAGGTCAGCCAGGGCTACATAGTGAGTGTCTTCTTTTTTTCCTTCTCCTGTGGCCTGAACATCGCAATGGAGTTCCTGGGGCTAGACCGTGCTGTTTACACTCAAATTATTTTTTTTTTGCAAGTTAAATATCCTAATAACATGCTCTGTGTTAGTTGACCCATGGAACTAAAGACAAAGGAGAAGTGTCACACATTCTCACGTCATCGGAAGGTCAACCACATGGTTTAGGCTCTATAAACTTAAAGAGGGATTATTGGGCAGTTAACATCTTAATCGTGGCTTCTCTGCTGACTGAGAGAGGTGGTGTAATCTCTCCAGAGGCGATTGCAAGGTAGTGGCCCCTGTTACAGGGTGACATGAAATAACTACAAGAAGTTTTCTACTTTCCGTATGTTGCTTTAGTTGCAAAAATCACAGACTTTCAAACACAGCTGCCCATTGGAATCACCTGGGGAATTTTAAATACCAGTCTGAACCTCCTTACAAAAATGCTGACTTTATTGATAGAAATTGTAACCTGGGAATAATATTTTTACAAGTGCCCTCGGATAGTCTAAGGTGAAGCAAAGTCCAAGAACTATTGGCATAGGTAAATTAGATCGGAAATCCAGCTTCTTGACGTTATTTTTACAGTTCTCCTATTGGCCACTAGATGGAGTGTTATTCACACGACAGCATTTCAGCATTTAGGTTTTTTGCAGAACTCTTTTTTGGTAGGCAATGTAAGGAGGCACGCAGAAATATTCAAATATTTCATGAAGCAGGTATGTGACTAAGTATTTGAAGGGCTTGGGTCAACCTGTATCATAGTTAGCAGGCATCTTTTTCAAGTTCTGGCTAAAAAAAATTCATCATGATAATGTAACTGAGCCTAGCTTTTTCTTAAGTCAAGAAGACAGTTCCTTTCATTTTTTTTTTCTGCTCCGTGTCTCTTCCAGGCTGTGAGTTATGAAGCAGCATTCTTTGTGGAAAGGCCATGTTTTTTGTCTGGTTGCAAGAGTAAAATGGAGTAAGACTCTTTGGGACTTTCTTAATTAAAAGGACGTAATTGGTGATAGATAACCAGCAGAGCAATATTTACTTATTCATTTTTATTTCTGCAATACTGGAGATGGGACCCAGTGCCTCATGCGTACTAGGCAAGCAGTCTGCCACTGACATCAGCCGGAGCCCCCGGAGGACCATAGTTAGGCCCTATTTATAGATTCAGATTAATGAAATAAGTAGGACTGTCAGGAGAAAACCGTGAAACTAAAAAGACTCCTCTCATCCTGACACACAAGAGTGTGATTTTTCCAGAAAGTAAGTACCTCTGAGCTTAATTTTTCTCCCTTTAAACACAAAATAAACACCAACCACCACACTTCTTGGTCACACACTGTTGGTTCATTAGAGAGCCATATGCTGGTTTCCTGTAAGAGCTTAACTTATAGTGATTATGTGCAAAGTCAAGAAACCTAACAACTTTTTTTTTTTTTACAATTAGCTTTAAAACCTAGTGAAAGCAAAATTAAGTGTAATTACTATATCGGTGTGTCCATTATTTGGACCCTTTCCCATTGGAAATGACAAATCATTATTTTAGTGAATGCACAGTTTATGCTTCCAAAAACTAAGAACTCCAAGGAGTAAGAAGGTAGCCATATTTCAGAGCAGAAACCTAATGTGAAAGATTTGATATTTTCTTGTAATAGTTACCCATAAAGTAGTCTATGAAACTCTGAGGACCATTCTACAGAAAAGAAATCTGTTTCAAAATTTGTAGAAGTCAGGGCTCTCTAGGGAAACAGAACCTGGACGAAATATATGTAAATGGTTTGTTAATATTATAAGGAGTTGACTCAAGTAATATGGATGCTGAGAAGTCCTAAGATCTGCAGTGGCAAGTCAACACCCAAGAGAGCCAACAGCGTAGTTCTAGTCAGGGTCCAAAGACCCGAGACCCAGTAGATTCAAAGGTATAAGATACAGTTCAAGTCAGTTCAAACTCAGTTCCAAAGACAACAGGTGAATGATGCCTGGTAGTTTCCCTCACTTCGCCTCTTAGTTCTAAACAGTCCTTCAAATTATTGAATGGAGATCCAAAAGCTTTTTTAAGGTATGTTTCACAAAATTCTAGTTCCTTGCGTTGTTAATTTTAAAATTTTGTTATCTTTGGAAAGCTCCAACATCTAATAAGTTTGGAAAATCCTGGATAAAATAGTTAATCCAATGTCTTTGCTTCACGTCTCCTCAAAATCTTTAATAGCTCAATGTGCCACATCCATGGTGAGGTGATAGTTGGCAAAGCTTTCCAGGCTAATTTAACATAATACGCTCTTTGGCATTTAGCACCTCTCTCCAAATACCGGGGAACACTGCTGCGTAAAGTCCATCAGAGCAGAGATGTTTTATCTGATTTTATACCTCAGCCTCTAGCTCATGCCTGCAAAACAAAGAGGTTAATAAATGTTTGCAGGTCTATTAAATGAAATGACTAATGATGAATGAAATGGCAATAAAGATAGTGAAGCCATAAACATAAATTCTGCACAAGACTGGCCTGAGTATATGGCAAGGACTTCCAGACCACTCCCAGAGGGCCAGCCAGAAAATGCAAAACAGATTTTAAGAACCTTCCAGTAGAACCTCCACTCTCACTCTCACCACAACAGTAGATGCTATCGTGAGAACAGAGGAAATTTACTCATCCTTAATAACCCAAATGACACCTGTGGCCTGACATATCCACTGCTGTGTCCAACGGGCATCTTCTGTCTTCTGTCTGAGGTTTTTTCTTGCTGAAGGAAGCAGCCCTGCCATCCACTCAGCAGCCTCTGAGAAGAATTCTTCAGTGACCCACTAGAGTTGGGGTGTAAATACCACAGCTCCCTCACACCTCAGATGGGATAATTCTAGGGAGTTCTCTAAGGTGAGGGTGGGGAAGATGGGCTTAAACGGTTCCCAGTGGTAACTGACGATGCACTGACTCCCCCCCCCCCCCGCCACCCCATTCCCTCTCTGTATCCTGATAGTGTCCCCAAGATTACACAAACTATGTACTTCAAGATCAGAGGTTTTCAGGGACCCCTATTAAGAACAAGCTCATCCTTTCTGTAGATGCTCTCTTGTCTTGAGTCCACATGACTGCTGGGCCCCTGGAGATTGCCCCTAGGTTATTTCCTGGAATTCTCGAGGGAAACCTTGCATGCAACTACAGTCCAACAGGTGTGTCAGACACCCCACTCTGTGACCCATTATTCATTTGCTTGGTGTTCAGGAGAGACTGTGTGCCAGGTGCTGGGGATACAAGGCAAGTGAGACAGGTTGAAACCCTACCTTCAGGAAGCTTCTCATCTTTCAGGGAAGACAAGCACAAATCACGTTCTCACACATGTATCAACATGGGAGAATAATCTTTTGATTGTGTGCTGGGGGTTGGACACAGGGCCTATGTACACTAAATAAACACATAATCTACCGCTGAGTTAGCCCAAGAGAATAATGTTTCATAAGTGCTAGAAAAAAATTCCAGAGTGCTGTGCGGGAGGGTCCAATCAAGGTGAAGTTTCTTGTTGAGAAGGAAATAGAGAACAGGAACTGGAAAAGAGATAATATGGGAAGAGAGACTCGGGCAGAGGCAACAGCATATGCAAAGGCCCTGGGTGGAGGGAGTATGCCTCTTCCCATATCTTACTAGATGGACTCCTGAGTTTCTTGAAACAATTAGTCCCAGGTAGAGAGTTGGAACTCTGTCAAAAACTTTCCTGTGGGTCCCCAAACCGTTCTGCATGTTCCCCAAGGGTCACAAATGGTTCTCTTGCAGCCAACTCCACCTCAGCTCATCCAGCCGCTCTCTCTGCAGGAAAATTTTGCTACCCTAGGACCTTGGGATTTGGGTGTGATTATGTCATTTATTTTTGTCAATGAAATTTGAACAGAAGTGATGAGTCCTACCTCCTAGGGGAAGCCTTTGAGTAAGAGCTGATGGGTAATACCCATGTTCTCTTTCCTTCTCTCATGGCCACTGGCAGTGGTCCCAACGGGTCAGCTCTGTCTGTCCAAGACCACAGTGACATCAGCTGACCCTCCGTAATCATGTGGCATACGCAAGAAATAAACTTTTGTTGTGGTGACGTAGGTTTATTTATAAAAACAAAACAATGAGAGCAGGTTCTTGACTAATAATCCCGTGAAAATGACTTCAGGGGAACCACCCGAGGACCTGACGGTGCAGCACTTAAATGCAACATCGTGGAGGACTGACGGTTTGCATTTCACTCCCGACGCTGCCACTTCCTCATGGAGAGATGTGGGACAAGTTTCTTGAGCTCTTTATTCCTGCTTCTTCCTCAGTCAAGTAGCAATCATTGTATTCACTGCATATTCTTGTGAGAATTACATAAGTTAATTCAGGTAAAGAGCTTGGAAAATTGCCAGGCACAGAGTATGTGCTCAATAAATGTTAGCTTTGTTATTAATATTTCTTCAGGTGGCCCAGATCTCTCCTTAGAAGACATATTATCCAGGGAAACCTCACTGGCACCTGCCTCCAGGAGAAACGCTCTATTATATCCAGGGAGGGAACATACATCTTTTCAAGGAGCCAGTGATCAGCATTACCCTGTTTGGCTTTCAGTTCTTCCTTGTTTGGTACAGGTCTGGGTATAAAGAAATCAGGTTCTTCTATGGTAAAGAACAATGGCGCAAAAAACCACAGTGACAACTGATACTCAGCTTTTGTGCTGAGAGAGTGCTGTGGCCCTGTGGGTGCCGGAAGGGGAGAGGTGCCCTGGAAAGCGCGGAGTCTCTCTCAACGGGCAGCTGGAGGCTTTCTTTGAAAATGCAGGTGGAGGGATGCTAGGTTTCCAGGTGTTTGTGTGTGAGTGTGTTATAAGAGGTAGGAAATTCTCATTTTAAACAGTGAACTTGTTTCTTTTTAAGAGCTATTTAGGCCCAAGAGACCACATTAGAAGTTTGATTGCAATCTGTATTTTGAATCCACTATTTTCAAGAACACACATGTGTCCCGATAGATGTTCAAACATCTCCTTCGGCAAATGTCTGGGTGCTTGGTTTAGGGGCTTTTCCAGGATCTAGGAGCCACCTTCCTGGTGATACATGTAGAGCTCCATCCTCTGTAAACATGAAATCCTTCATCAAAACCCTCCTAGTCAAGCCTTATCTAAGTCTAAGCTCAGGAGAGCATGAGAGGTCTCCCCTCTGCAGCCCTGGGCAGGGGGCTCAACGTTGTAGTCTCCTTGCCGTAGCCTGCTAGAATGCTAAGATTACAGGCATGTGCCATCACGCGTAGTCTAATTACTTTTAATTGACACATAATAATTGTATATGTTTATGGAGTACAGTTAGGTGCTTCAATACACGTATTTGTTGTATATTAATCAAATCAGGATAATTAGCGTATCTATCAGCTCATATATTTATTGTTTCATTGTGGTGAGAGCATTCATAAAGACCTCTCTTCTAACTGTTTTGAAATACACAATATTTGCTAACTGTAGTCACCCTGCTGTGCTATGGTGCAGCAGGACTTGCTCCCACCCAGCTCTAATCAGCACCCTTTGGCCAAATCTCCCTATCCCCTCTGAGACAACTTTGGGGAGACGGCCACAGCCCCGTGACAACACTGCCTCGCCCTGTTGTTCCCTCACCCTTCGCATTTGAAATTGGTCCTTCCCCTTGCTCCCAGCAATGGCGAGTTAACAGCAAGAGCACAGTCCTGTGTGCTGGTTCTTCCAGCATCCTCATGAGTCACGTTTCTTTGGGGTTCCATAATGGGGAAAGACTTGGCGGCCAAAAGACTTAAGATGTATTCCAGTACTCACCCTTTTTATATTCCTGGGGAGCCCAAGGTCTTCACCCCAAACTGTACCTCCAGCACTTTTTATGTTGAGGGAACCCTGAGTTGCCAAGATAGAGCATGAACTTGTGCCCCTCCTGCCTCAGTCTCCCAGAGCGTTAGGATTACAGGTTTAGCCGTCACCACTCTGCTCTCTCTCTTTTCTGTTAACTTGGATCTGCGGAAACTGTGAATGTGCATTAGCCAGAGTAGAACAGTAGGATCCTTCAAAACCATCCCCAGTGACTTCTAAGTTGACACCAGGCAGATCGCTTCAATTTTGTTTTTGATGATTCAGCCTCTTCACTGTAACAAGGAATTAGCATATTCCGCACGCGCCACCCAATTCGTTAGCATTTCCTCCTGCTGCCATCTCTCTGAGGAGCGATCAGGCCCGAGGCAGCACCACACCTAGGATCACATCCCTGCGTATCTCAATCTTGTGTAGCAACCGGATGATTTTGAGGAATGTGATTTAAAGTACTTCACACAATGGTGCATTAATACTTCACAAGACTGTCAGAGTTTCTCCTCGCAATTCATCTTTCCATGTGGCTTTCTCCAAATGGAGCTGGCAGACTTTTTTCTCCCCAATCTGACCTCAATTTCAGTTCCCATCCTTGTCTGATTTCTTGCACATGGCCTAAGCATATAACCACACACGAACATGAGGACCAGATTGGTTTTTAATAACATGAAAGAGAGAGAAGAGGGAGGGAGCCTTCACTAGGTAATGAAATGTGGACAGCCTAATGTTCTGGAAGAGTAAAACCTTTCTAGAGATTTATTTTTCTGGAGTCTTGTTCATTAATATTAGGAGACATTTGCTGCCACTTTAAAAGATGAAGCTTTGTAACATGCCTGTGACTAGCACAGAGCAGATTAATTTATTTCAGGTGGATTCACAGTCGCCGCAGGCTCTTCTCATCCCTTCCAGCAGGTATCCTGGGATGATCCTTTCTTCTGGGGAAATTTGGATATGGCAAGTCTGCCAGGAAAGGCTGCCACCAAGGCAAGGAGCAACAAACTGTTCCTTAGTCTCTTGTAGATATCACCAGGACAAAAGACACCTACTTTCAGCACAGGAAGAGGTCACAGTGGCTATACTTATAATCTTCGGTTATATTCCAAATATTCTTGGCCTCGAACTTGAGGCATGAGAAGGTATGCAACAGAGTTAGGGATTAGGTCTGTTCACACCTGCTTACCAACCTATGGTGACCACCAGCACATAGATGGGCCTTAGCCAGCCAGGGTCACAAAGGCACCAACTCTAGGCAGTCCTCCTTCATTAGGTCAGGAGACATCTGTCAGAGCCATCCAAGCAGAAGTGTGTAAAAACAGCAATACCAAGACCAGCATTCAGCAGACCAGCTAATTCACTCTGATCATCCTGATGGCTCCTGGTCATAGGCTGATGCCTGTTCCTTCGAGGTAACTTAGTATTTGGAATATTGCTCCTGTCCAGGGCCCCTCACTATGTTCAGTAAAAAATAAATTAAGCTGGAAGTGGTGGCACACACCTGTAAGCTCAGACACCCGAAAGGTTGAGGCAGGAGGATCGGAGGATCTCAAGTTTGAGAACAGCTTGGGCACCTTAGCAAGACCATGTCTCAAAATTTAAAAAGGGTTGGGGAGGGGGAGGGTGCTGGGTGGGGATGTAGCTATAGGAGCCCTGGCCTCAGTCCTTAGTATTAAAAAAAAGGATGAAATTCATATAACATAAAATTAACTGTTAACACCTTTAACACAAATGATCTAGTGACTACTTATTCCTGTCTTCACGGGTTAAGAAACCAGAGCTGACATTAAAGTATTTGAAACCATCCAGGCAGTTGGCTGGAGAGGCAGGTCTCTGGTGCTGGGGGACAGTCTAGGGCTGGCATAATAACCTCTGTGTCTCCAGATCTGGGACTGAGTAGGTAACTGGTAAATGTCTGAGAATGAATGAATCTTAGAGTAAATGGCAGAAAGGATGTCTGGGAGCCCACACCATTCCATTTCAGTGCAGTACCTTCTTAGGATGGGACCTCTTCTGATTCCTTGGGCTCGCCTCCTTCTCTGGCCCCTCACTCACAGCAAAACAGGCTGGTAGGAGAGTCAAGCCCTTACAGGAACAGAACCTTGTGAAGACCTATGTTCCCCTTTGCTTCTGCAGCCTCTATCCCAGTGCCACTCACCCCTAAGGCTGTGGCACTTTCCAGCAGCCCTGCCAAGGGAGGATGTGCTGTTGCTCTGAGCTCTGTCCTCACTAGCTGTATGCCCTTGGCCAACTCACTTAACTTTTCTAAGTTTCCATTCCTTCATCTACAAAAATGAGACAAAGAATAAGGCTGATTGAGCCAAGTGGACAAGATCAAGTCGGTGAAGGATTCAAAAGGACAGCCCCAAGGCAGCTGCAGAAAGGGTCTTTCTGGATTCTCACATGGGGTTCTTTGGTACTAATCTCTCTACTTTTAAGTGTTTGGAAATCTGTGTGTGTGTGTGTGTGTGTGTGTGTGTGTGTGTGTGTGTGTGTGTGTGTGTGTTTTACATAAGGTAGTCTAAACAGGTAGGAAGGTAGAGGTCCCACAGGGACACAGGGCAGGTGTGGAAGGGTCAGAGAGTACAATCTAGAGAGTAAAGAAGTCAGTGCTCCCTTCGTTCCTGCCCTGGTCCTTGGAAGTACCTTCACATATCAGCAAACGGAAGCCAGCCAAAAGGTCCCAGCTGAATCCAATAATCCCATAGAGAAAGCCTCATTGTTGAGAAGTCAAGGGGGTGATGGTGGGGACTTCCTCACTCACTTCATACACTTGCATTCCCACGCTCTTCCCCAAGCCACTTCCCACTTAAACCTCCCGTAGTGCTACTCAGAGGGCTCTCTCTACTACCGTCTCAGGGGCACAACTCTTTCCCAGCCCACTGCTAACTCCTGTCTGATTTCTATTTTCTCACACAGCTGCCTGCTGAATACCACTGACAGGCCTCGCAGAGAGGTCCTGGGGTGGTCCTCAATGCTACTCATATGTTCCACTCTTTTCCTGGGTAACTGGTAGAATTGGACTTGGCCCAGTAACTTACCAGGTGACATGGAGTCAGCTATGTGATCTGCTTTAGTCAATTAAATTCAAGTGGAAAAGACACATCATCCCTTATTGGTGGAAACTTTAAAAGTCAGGATGCTATTTGCTGAGCTCTTTCTGTCATATGATTGGCAACAGTCTAACAGCTCCTTTGTCAAGTCAGGCCCTAAAGTGAGGGTGACACAGGGAAGGACCCTCAGTCTCTCAATGATAGACATAAAACATAATCAAGAAATCAGGCTTTGTTGTTGTAAGTCACTGAGATTTGGGAGCTATGTGTTACCACAGCAAACTGACAGGGTGCAGACTGCAGGACCTTTCCAGATATGAGAAGCCATTAGCCATGGCCAATGGCCGATGACTGACCTTCCTCTCAAGGATGTTATAAGTATGACATTTGAACCATGTGGAGAGTTTGACATCTGTCCCTTGCTGTCAGAGGACCTAGTGGACTCGTATCTGGTAACTGCGCCTGAAATTCTGAGACCTAGCACGAAACATAGTAGTTGAGGGACTGCTCAATAAGTTGGCATATATTCACACAGTTTGTTGGAACAAAATATGGATGACTTTTCCTCAGGGACTAGGTCTGACTGTGTTGGGCAATAGGAAGACAACTAGTCTAGTGTGGAGTACACTACTAGAACTAGGGGCTTTGGCTTCTTGGCCTTCTCATAAAATGTGCAGTCAAACATGCCTAGTGCAAGCCACGAAGGAAACTATGAAAGCCTTAGCCAGGTCCTGAGAGCAAGAAACCTCTTGTGACAAGAACGACCAAGGAAGAAAGAAGTTTCCTGCCCACTCTCCATCTCCTCTCTTCCCTGCTGCCTCCTTTAGTGAAAGGTGTGGTCACTGCCAAGTGGTGTCCCTTTAAATGGGTCATTGCATGAGAAGATCTTAAATGTTGTGAATTTTACTCAACTCAGACAAATTGAAATTTGTCATCTTCAAGCTGAGAAGGAGAAGTAGAAAGGAGGTCCATGGCCAATTCCCTGTTCTCAATCCTGGGCAGCTGTGGGCTGTCACCTGCCATACGGTCCACAGTGGACAAGGAACATCTGTCACTGTGAATGAAGATGGAGACTCTTATCACCTGGTGTTGCGCATTTCCTTCCTAGAATGGAGGTTGTCTCTGCTGTCACCCAGAATATGTATCCTTGGGATTGACCTGAGACTTTATCCAGAACCAGGAAAGGACAATGTTAGGTCACTTCAAGGGAAAACAGGAAATAAAAATCACGTTGCTTTGAAGACAGTGTTCTTTCAGGACTGCCAGCTCTAGGAGCCCATCGCCCACATCTTGGAGTCTTCATTCCACAACTAATGAGTGAATTTCTGTGTCTGAGAGATGATTTGAAAACAAAAATAAACAAATATACATACTAATTTCACCTTAAGTGAAACATCACTTAAAATGCATAATGATATTAATAGCCTGAGTTATGTTTCCATGTGCTCTCAGGTGGCAGTCTCCCCCAGTTTCCACTATAGTCGTAGTACACAGATGTCCCTGGTGAGGGATGTCATGCTTTGATAGTATTAGTTGACTCTACCATCACTGGACAAAATATCTGATACAACCTAAAGGCGGAAAAGTTTAATTTTGGGTTTTACAAATTTCAGTTCATAGTTGGCTGGCTCATGGTAAAAGACATGGTAGAGTAAATCTGCTCACATATGGTGGCTAGGAAGCAGAGCAGAGGGGAAGAATAACCCCAAGATATGTATCCCCCAAAATCCTGCCCGCAGTGACCCCATCCTCCAAATGGGTCCCATTTCCCTACAGTGCATTTAACTATGGCCATCAGTGATGAATCCAGTGATGAGCCCAGAGACCCCAAGATTCAGTCACCTCTCCAAGAATCTCTTCATTCAGTCAAGTGACAAGAATAACCAGCACAAGGTGACTTAAGATGTCAGGTTAGGTCAGTCTGACACCAGTCTAGTCTAATGTCTGCAAGCCCCAAGGTCTCTGTTTCCAAAATGCAGACATGCTTCATAGTTCATTCAAACAAAGACAACCACAAGTGGCTAAAAGTGGGTCAAGTCAGGATGGCTTTGCGATCAACATCACAGGCTTTGGCATCAGATTATTTGGTTCAAATCCTAGTGGGATTTTTGGGTAGTGATCTAACATTGGAAAAGCTACCTAGGTAAAGGACTAAAGTTAGCACACTGCCTGCACACGTAGGAAGCTCTCTCTATACCAAAGTAGCCATTATTGTCATTGTTCTTGCCCTTGGACTTGAGACCTAGTTAAAGAGATGAATCCTTCTCGGAGAAGGCTTTGCTGTTTGTTGACCACTTATTGGATATTTCGGGCTTGATCCTTTGTTTTTGGACGGATGTTCACACCGTCACAGAAGGAACACTGCCTAGAGCACAGAGCTAAACATGTCTCCCACCTTCCACCTCTGTCTCCAAACTCCTCCCTCTCTCTGCCCCACTCTCCTGGATTTCCTCACTAACCTTCCTTCAGGTATATCTGTAAAAGCTCCTGGTAACCAGTAGCAGAGTAGCACATTAACCCATGGGGTGGTGCTGCCACAAGGCTCTGGATTGCTTTGAGATGTGGACGCGTGTCACTTTGTCTTGGAGGGGGGCTGCCTGGCTTGCCACCCCCAATCCTTTTCAGGATTTTCCCGGCTGTGGGAACCTCAGTCACCAGAACACACACAGGGCTGTGCTGGAGCATGATTCACCAGCCCACTGGCACCAATTTTTAAATTCTCAGGAATCTTTTGAGTTGGTTGTTAAGCGTCTGGCAGATAAAAACCAGTCATGTGGCAATGTTTCATCATGTAAGTCAGCAAATGCTACAAATCAGGGCTTTTCTCGCCGAAGAGCAGGGGAGTAAATGTTAAATGGTTCCCAGCACGCTGCAGGTATGTGGTTTGGTGTAGCCAACCCATCCCGCGGAGGCCTTGAACCTCCAGCAAGTGATCTAAGACACAGGGACAAGATCACATCTGTCTCCTGCAGTCCTATCTGGCCACAGTGGGAGCGTGTACTGGGGATGGTATCGGTACCTGGGGGACCGAAGCCAGCAACTCTTTCTTGGCCTGACTGGTCAGGTTTTCCTACTGCCTAACTTCCTTTGTTTCCTGCTCAATTTCCAAACCTTCCTCTTTTACCTTCACAACAATTTCAAGATCTGCCCTTTCCTGCCATGTTAGCCAAAGCCAATAGCTACTGTGGCCTATACAGATGAGTCATCGTTTGATTTCCCAAGAGGATGGGTAGCTGAGGGGGGAGGCAGAGATGCCAGGGCCCGAGGGCATCCACACAGCAAGCATTCATGGAGCACCTACTGTGCGCCAGGCACTGTCCTAGTGTTAGCACGTGGAGCTGAATAGGACAGGCATAGGCTGCCCTCAAGAAATTTCCCACCTAGCCAATGGCAGGCAGACATCAAACGACTAATTACACAGTTAATTCTTCCCTGGATCCTTCCCTTCACTAAGCCATGCCAATCTATAGATAAATACTTGAAGCCTGCCCTGACTACAAAGGAATCATTGAAACCAGTGAAACAATCTATGCCTCCCTTCCAGACTGACAGTTTAGCTAGCAACATAGGCATGTGCTCATGAAATAGAATGACTGTCCCACACTGTCCCTTGGCAGGAGCTTAGGGAGCTATAGCTTCCGTTGGATGTGGGGATCAGAGGAGGCTTTGTGGAGAAAGTGGGATTTATGCATAGACTTGCCCGTGGTTAACAAAACAAGAGTTCAACAACAGAGAAAGCATTCCTGTGAAGTTAGGCACCTGAAGTCCTACCAGCCAAACGGGACTGCAAGGGAGCCCTGCTGTGAGCCTCCCCGGCACAGCCTGGGGACCCAGCTCTGCATACGCTGTTTTCACTCAACAATATGTCATGGACATTTCCCCAGCCAATTCTTCCCAATCTACATCACAATTTAAGTGGCTGGAGAAGATTCCATTATAAGGATGTACTCTAATCAAATCCGCATCGATAAACATTTAGCGGTGCGGTCAAGGGCACAGGCTAGAGCTCCAGAGCCTAGGCATAAATCATTGGCCTGCTGGTCCCCCGGCTGGGTGATGATGTGTAGAAACTCTAGTGCAGGCCTCTTCTCTAGAAAAGGGAAGAATTAGTAATACCCATTGACTGGGATTCTGTGTGTAGTACATAGTAAATGCTCAGTTAAGGCTGTTTGTTGCAATTGGGGCTGTGAACATCCTCTGTGCACTTGACATTGGGTGCTAGGCACCCTCCACAGCGCCTACTTAGGCAAAACAACTTTCAGTGTGGTGAAAGAGCCCAAGGGCACATGCTGCTCTTTTTTTTTTTCCTTCCGGTACTGGGGATTGAACTCAGGGCCTTTGCACAGAGCTACATTGCAAGGCCCTTTTGTTTTTTGATTTTTGAGACAGGCTCTCATTAAGGAACTAGAGTGGCCAAGCTGAGCTTGAACTTGGGTCCTCCTGCCTCAACCTCTACATGTACTGTGAGTATAGGTGTGCATCACCAAACCGGGTTTAAAGGGTTTTTGTTTGTTTGTTTGTTTGTTTGTTTTGTTTTGTTTTGAGTTTTGACAGTCAACATCTATTTGTCCTTCAGAAGTGTCCCAAGCCCTTCGTGGGCAGGATAACGCTGTGGTTGCCAGGGGGTAATGCGCTGGGACAGCCCTTGGAACAACCAGACACTGGGACCCTCACAAGTTGTCTTTAAGCTAGCCAGCAAGGTTTCCTGACTTGCCCAGCCTTCTGGGTGGCATTTTGGAATATAAAGCAGGAGGAAATTAACAGCAAGCCAGACTCTCGCTTTGAGTTCTAGGAGGAAAGCCTCGAGTCAAGGCCACGTTCGAAAATATAGGTCAAATCTCGGTTTCTGTGGTTACCAAACACTGTCTACCACAGTGGCTCCCTCCCTCGGGGGTGCTGCCAGGGTTCCGAGGCCTGGCAGCCAGGCCTGGCTCCCCCAGGCTGCGCCCCCCGCCCCTGCCCGGATCCAGGTCTCCGCCCGGTTCTGCTGCCCAGCGGACCTCGGAGAGTCTGCCGCCAGCCAGCACCCGGCGGGGTGGGCAGCACTCAGGGGACGGGGTGCCCAGGGGGGATATCTCTGCCCTTCGCTTCTTTTGGGGGGTTGGAGGACAGCCTGGAGGCGCCCATGGGTCCGGGATGGCCCCGATCGCGGGCGCCCCCGCCTGGGCACCGGCCACGCCGCCGGCGCAGGGGGAGGCTGGGCGCCGCGGGAACAATGTGGTGGGTTGTTTTGCCGACGGTCAGCGCCGTTCCCGGATCCTCCTTTCCACGCCCCTTGGCCTAACCGCCACAGGCCCAGCACGCAGAGGGAAGAGCCCCCTTATTTGGTCTTGGAAAGAAAGGGGAAAGGTTATCCTCAGATGCCTGCGGCGTTGGGTCATCCGCCCGCAGTTGTGGGCCAGCGCCCGCGGCAGCAGTTCCGTCTCCCGCCGGTAGGTGGCGGCGCCGGGCAAGCCTGGCGGGCGCCCGAGCTGGTAAACAACCGCAGGCTCCGGCGCCTCGGGAGGGGATGCGGCGGGGTGGGGGCCGCCTTTTGTGCTGGTGTCACGGGGAGGCTGAGGCAGGGGCGCAGCGCCGGAAAAAAGAAGAGGAAGGAGAAGAAGCAAAGGGGAAGATCTCGATCGTGGGCTGCTCAAGCTTCCCAAGTCGGAAAGTCAGCCGCAGCGCGAGGGCGTGGCGGCCGGGTGGCGCGCGCGGGCGGGGCGGGGCGGCTGCAAAGTCGGCGCGCCTCCGGGGTGCGCTCGCCTCGGGGTGCGTTTGCAAGGTGCGACGTGGAAATTGGCATCCGCTTGCAGGCACCCTTTCTTTTCTTTTTGCCCTCTCAAATTCCTTCTGATTTCTCCCTTCCTTCCCCAGCTCCCTGGCTTTCCAGGCTGGTCAGGTGACCCAGGGGAGTCACCTGCCTCCGGGGAACCTGGAGAGGTTTCTAAGCTCGAGCCCTCCGGCTGAGCCTCACACCGCTCCAGCAAGATAAGAACGATCGCCGCTTAGCCTGGAGCTCAGAGGCTAAAAGCCACCCAGCCCTCAAGTGGCAAGGCAAGGATTTGAGCCCCGGCCCTTCTCCGGAGCCCCGTGACGCAGAGCGCGTTGCCTGTCCGGTGATTCCTCCAAATAAAGTTCATGGACTAAGTATCGCTCTCCGAAGACCTTTTAGAATAATCAGAACACGAACAGATCTGCGTTCGTCCGCTTAGCGAAGCAAAGGCACCGAGCACCGCGCGGGGGCGAGTGGAGAAGGCGGTCCCCGGCGGTGGGGCCCGAGCCAGGGGACGCCGGCCTCCGCTTTAACCGCCCCGGGGGCTCTTGCAGGTCTCCCGCGTGGCTGGGGTAGCATCCCGAGGGCACTCGTTGCGCCTCCTGTGGCTCCGAGGAGGGCCTGCCCGGGGGAAGCCGTCGCTAACTTTTGTTTTCTCTTTTAGGCCGGTCGCAGGCAGCCCTTCTCCTTGCTTGAGCGTCCCACGCTGCTCCGCCCTTTCCCATTGTCGCGTTTGTCTGGGGCGGGGGCTGCAGTGGAAGGTACTATAACCCTTCTCACTCGGGAGACCTGCTTCAGGTTTCTTCCTCTGGAAAGAAATTGATTTTCTAAGTTACACAATTACAGACGCCTCTTGGAGGAGTTCCTGGAGTGATGGTTTCACGTACGCCATTTACACAGCGCCCCGTTTTTCTTCTCAAAACTGAAAGTTTGTGTGAACAAAGTTAAATCCAAGAAATATGCCTTTTCTCTTTTGCAGAAAATAATTAAGGTGCTGCTCCTACCAGTGTTGGGGGGAGGGGATCATCGGTCTCCAAGAATTTAGTTTGATGTGTAGTCTTATTTCTGCAGGAAGGTTACAGTGAAGAAGGCTTATAGGTCGTTATTTTGTGGTCCTGGATTTATTGGTTACAGTGGACCCGAGTGATAGGAATCAGAAGAGTTACTTGATTGAAGCCACGATGCAGAAGCTGGCGCCTTTTGTGCAGGTCCCACACCTTGCTCAGGTAGATCCTGTGCCCCGCGGTTGCCCAGATCTACTGGCATTTCCAGGAATGATACAGGGAGGTCGGGCGCTCTGTCTCTTCTGCAAATCCTTTGCTATCCCAGGAGCCAGCTTTAGTGAGAACTGGTCCCACAGCTTCTGGATGGGGAGTGCCCTGTTGACATTTACCCTGGCACCCCTGAGCTCCATCCTCATCTCAGGAGCCAGTAAGGTCCAGGGAAGGAGATGGCAATGCTGCTGCTGCCTTGTCCTCTTCCACTTTTTCTGGCCAATTGCCGTGTAAGTGAAAACCCTGAGCCCAGGGCCTTTGTATCTCATCTTAAGCTTCTCCCACCATAAATAACAGTCCCCAAATCTAGATTTGGTTTTCTTCAGTTGCCTAGATTTTGCTCTGTTTATGCTTCAAAGCAGGCAGAGCCCAAGAGATGTCACCTTGTACCACTATGACCTCAGGGACAGCCCTTGTGTGGGTGGACAGCAATGCCCCAGGATGGAGTATGAACTGGGGGACAGAGATGCACAGCCTGGAAACATGTCTTACACTCTTGATTTGCTGCTTGTGAGGATTTAATGATGTCTCCATTGTGGAGTGCGCAGAACAGTGTCTGGCTCTGGGACCTACATCCTAGGTTGTCTGGAGGATGAGGTGAAATAATGTTAGTGAAAACCGTGAGCCCAGGGTCTGTGCTTAGAAGAGGCTTCATCAAGGTCTGTCTGGTAGGATGAACCAGCCGCCTCGTTTCGAGTATCTTCTGTATGCTACAAACTAAGGGCCCTTTTATATGCACCTGGACCCTCTGGAAATGTATAGATAAGGGTATAGATAGGATTTTTCCTGTGCAGGAAATTCAGAATCAAATTAAGTAAAATACCTAATGTCTCACAGCTAAGATGCAATAGAACCAGGAAGTGTGTGCCTTTTTGACTAAGGGCATCCTAAGGTGAAAGAATAGTCTTATTCTTTAAGACTATTAAACAGATAGGTCTTATTAGGGGAAATCAACAGGAACACCTGGCTGTTTTCCCTGTGTCTTTAAAATTGTCTGTAAAAGACACTGACATGTAGATGTAACTGCCAATGAACAGCAGCTACTTTTGGGACTGCTGGCTTTTACCTGCTTAAATCCCCAAAACTACATGGAGCCCTTTTAAGTCCAGGTTTGTCAGAATTCTTTCTATTTTAAGGGGGAAAAAACTGGGTTAAGTAGAAGAGACTTGGTTGTTTATGAAACAAACAGTAGAAAAGTTGAGCTTCGGGTACAGGTTGATGGAGGAGATTAACACCAGGATCTGGAGTTGCCCTCAGCTCAACAGGCTTTGTTCACAGATTGACTTTCTCCTTGACTCTGTGGCCCTTCATTGGTCAGGTTTAAGAGAATTGAGTCCCTAAAAGAAAAATCATGGTTCTCTTTACTAAAGGAGTCCAGGGGTGCTGGTCAGGCAAACACAAGAGAGGTCTGCTTCCCCTGCCTGTGTAGCACCATTGATCAGAAATAAGACGGATCAAAACTCAGTTGGTGAATATTTCTGCTACGAGGGTCACTCACAAGCCAAGCAGGTGGGGACATTGTGTGTCTAATTACACGGGTTTCATGCTTTTCTTGATTCAAGTCAGCCTCCATGATTTCAAGTGTCCATCAGAGTGGTGTCTGAAGGTTTGTAGATATACTCCATGTACTATATAGCAAAATGATTTAGCAATTCAATATATAGCGATATAAAAAGTAAGTAATCAAATGTATAACAATATAATACATACAGATAAACATAAATGTGCATGCATTCTAAGCTAATGTTCTATATGCAACAATGCAATCAGTGTAAAAATGCGATCATGTCTCAGTGAATTAACTGAACCATGGATCCCTGTGGACCTTTAATGAGAGTCACCACACAAAAACTATAAATAAAACGTTTCAGATCCGCACTGAGGGTCGATGTCGAGCTGTTGACTAGGTTTGGTTGCAAGCTGCGTGATGATTTGTTCCTCACACCAATCTGACACTTCAAGCCAGTGCTTGAACAAATTGGCAAATTATTAGATGTCATGGCCCTCGGGTCACTTCTCAGACAGTCGAGGTTGACAAATTCTGAGATGTTTCCCTGCCCCTGAATATGCCCTGAGCTGAGGGAGAAACCACTAAGGCACAACCCACACTGAAGAGACCCCCCCACCCCAGAGAACTGGGTTGGAAATGGTGAGACTTTCGGTTTCTGTTTGCGGGAGGATCCCCCACACTTAGGCTTCTTCTCTGAGCCTGGGGCTCTTCCCCCCATCCTGCACTGCCCCAAGACAGGGACTCTGACCCCCCTCAGAAGAGAATTCTCATGGTGAAATTGCTCTTGCTACCAAAGATGTCCTTCACCCACGAATACTTCAATGCCATGCCCCACCAAATGAGCATGGGAAAATCAACCCCAAACAGGTGTTTGCATCTCTGGAATGTGTCTTCTCACCTGTTGTGTGTCCCCTGATCCTGTGCATTCACGGTACAGGTCTAAATTCAATCTGAAGATCCTCCTGCCTCAGCCTCCTGAGCAGCAGCTGGGATTACAAGTACTTCCCACTGCACCCAGATCTTTCATCCTGCTATTCAAGTAGCTACTGAGTATTTCTGGGTGCTGAGGCCTGGGGTAAAACTACCACCATTACCATCATGGTGTTTAGAATCTATCAGAGAGACAAACATTAATGGGACAAATGTAAATATATTACGTCAAGTTGTCTCAAGCGATGGAGAGGAGGGACCTGGTGCTGTCGTGCATATCATGTGGAAGCTGAACTGTCTTCACCTGGATTCGGTCCCAAAGCTGACCTGAGCCAGGGTTTGGATGGAAGGAGTCCAGTGGGGTGGTGTAGGCAGAGAGTGACCTGCGGAGCAAGCCAAGGCAGTGAGCACCACAGGTGTGTCAATGGCTGAGTCTCTGCAGAGCATGCCATCCCAGAGGAAGGGAGCCGGTCCTGACTGCTGAAAGGACCTATAAGGGGTGCTGACCCCCTAGCACTTCCAGCCTGCACCCTGGTGGCTGAACACTCAGCTGCAGCCACAGAAGATTCACAGGCAGAGAGGGGCAGAGGCCCAGGGACAAAACTGCCCCCCGACCCGCCCCTCACCTGCTAGGACTCCATGGGAGGGGGACTCCACTAATCTGATCAGATCACGCAGAGGTAACACCAAGGCTGGAGGGAGCACGAGGATCTGAGAGCTAGGCGGCATCATGAGAGGGTAACGTGTTGGTGCCCGCCAGGGGCATGGGTGGTTCATGGGCTGCGAGATAAGGCAGAGAGCTCTGTCAGCTACCACCAGCTACGGAAGCATCACTCTGGCTACTGAGACTTTGAGATGGTTGGAATTATAAGAAGAGATCAGGTAGGAGGCACTTGAAGGGGAGCTGGGCAGAGGGAGGTAGTGGCTGGATAGCCAGAACAGGACTCAAAGCTTGCTCCCCTCGTCTCCTCTACCACACCCTCACCAAAGGCACGGGGCTTCTCACCGACCCGCCCCTGCTGACCTCTCAAGGAGGATGCGACGGCGTGTGGAACACCTGTAGAAAGGGGTCACGGGAAGTGTGGGCTGGAGGTGCAGCTCAAGGGTGGAGCTCTTGCCAGGCATGGGCAAGGCCCTCGGTTTCATCCTCAATCCTGGGAGGAAAAAGTGCATTGATTTGAGCTCCTGGAATTGAGTGTCAGAAATAGTCTGGCAAGTTTAATAAGTGTATTGTTGGTGTTGTTGTTGTTTTGTTCTTTATTCCTTTCAGAGCTAGGCTGAAGGACGAGGCTTGAGAAGTGGACGGGAGCACAATGGTGCCAGGCAGCAGGAATCCCTTACCGTCCATTCTCCAAATGTATTCCTGTGTACCACATGCTCAGCTCACTTGCTGGAGATAGAGGAGAGAACAAGGGACAGCTCACACTCTCACGGAAAGAGGAGCAACACCACACCCCAGAAACACATGATGGCAAGTGGGGACAAAGGGTAAGGGAAGCCTGTTTTTTTCAAATGGTGTCACCAGAAAGAATCTTGAATGAAGAGAGGATCCCACCATCCAGGGCAAGAGCTTCCCAGCAGAAGAGCAGGGGCTGGAGCAGGTGCTGTGTGCCACAGGAAGTATGGGACAGTGTGGCTGTGGCTCGGCTGAGGGGCCAGGCAGAGCTTTAGATTCAAAGTGAAAGGGGGAACCACTGGAAGGGCCTGATCAGGAAGGTGACCCCACCTGGCCCATGGGAAGCATCCTTCTGATTGCTGTGTGGAACTTTGGATTGTAGAAGTGCCCAAGAGGGGGAGCCCCATTTAGATGTCCTCTAGTAGGGATCTCAGCAAGCGACAGGGGTTGAAGAAGTTGTTATGGTAGAAGGTAAGGTGTGATGGGACTCAAGCCATTCTTTGAAGTTGGAACTGCTAGCACTGTTAAGTTAGAAATAGTGTGACCTGAAGAGAGGAGTTTAAGAACTCCTAAGTCTTGGTCCCAAGGAAACTCTGTTTACCAAGAGAGAGATATCTAGGGAGTTAAGAGATGTGTTTGTATGTGTTGGTGTCATGCCAAGGCACACAGGACCTCCGAAGGCTCTCTGGGGAGCGATATGAATTCCAACTATCCCATATCTTTGTATCTTTTGCTCGTGATCCAAAATCCTGGAACATCACACGCCAGCTCCCTAGTGGCACTGCGGCTTGAGAGAGGCCCAGGCCCTGGGTAGAGGGAGGCTGGCCCCTCTCAGCACAAGACTTCTTGCAGAATACCCCAGAATAGACTGGGTGCTATTAGGCATGGAGTGAGGGTTAGGACCACTAATTATAAACTAGAGAGTCAGGCCAGGTCTGCAAATCTGTTCACGGCCATTGGGCCCTTCAGAGCCTGCATGGTCTCTGGAATATGAGGGCAGGGACTCAATGGCTTGAGGAAGTAGGCTTTGATTTTTTTTTTTTTTTTTTTTTTTTTTTTTTTTTTTTTTTTTTTTTTTTTTTTTTTTTTTTTGCACAGTAGATATTCTCAAACTTTTCTAGGATCTTGGATCAATGGGATGTAGCCATCCCCTCACAGTGCCTGGAGGGAGGGGAGCAGGAGAGGGAAGCACAGTCAGTGACGGAATCAGGTGAGAAGCTCACAGTATTTAGATTGGTCACTTCATCTCCTAAGAGTGCATATGCATGTGTGCCTTAGTCCAAGTTATGTCATGTTCTAATGCAATATGGGTTTGAGCCTCCCAAACCTAAAAATCCAAAATATTCCCAAAACCAAAGTTTCCTGAGCACTGATATGCACCATAAGTAAAAAACTGCATACCATGAAATTTTGTTTCATGCACAAATTTTTTTCAATCAACAATTTCACATATTTATTACTGAGCCAAACTACTGGTGCAGAAACAGAGAAAAATCATTTTCCTGATGAAACATGCGCAACTGCCTAGACAATTGTGACATCATCAGCTTGGTGCAGTAAGGTGACGGCAACCTTGGTACAGACTACTTACACACGCAACCTCACATGTGGACCTACGTGGTTCTTCCCTGTTTCTTTCCTCGCGAGATGTACCTGATCTCATTACCCAGTTTTATCCAAATCCAATGGGGAATGAGGCCATTTTGCTTTTGCTTGAATTTCTTGATCCCAAAAGTATTGTGAAAAGACAGAAAAAGGAATGGTGTTAAGTACTCACACCTCAATGGAAAAGGAGAAAGCAAAATTGTTTTCTACTAAACAGGGGTAACTTCAGTCTATGTGTATAAAATATACATGGACTATAAATGAATTTTATGTTTCAACTTGGGTCCCAGCTCCAACAGGCTCCTTTAAGTAAGTATATGCGTATTTTTCAAAATCTTAGAAATCTAAAATATGAAACACTTCTGGTCCCAAGCATTTTGAATAAAGGCTACTTAACCGGAAAAAGTAATTATGTTGACTATAAACCATCACACAATATACTTTGAAAAAGGATCAGCAATAGATGAAATAAATATCTTTGAAATTGTTTTTTTATTTTATTAATAACACTAAAATCTTTGTCACTATAGATCTAATTATTACCATTTAAAAGTGATGTGATTGAATATATTTCATTGTTTGTTTCATGTATTTACCACTCTGTAATTCTGCAATGTAAAAGTCTGGTCCTAAGGTGAATATACTTGAATATATACTATTAGTACCTTTTTAGCTGCATGATAACCTTAAAAGATACCTAATTCTGAGTGGGCAGGTGGCATCGTTGGCCATAGTTAGTAAATTGTGACTTCCTTTTTTGTTCCTATCAATTGGCTGATTACACAATTTTAAATGCCATGTGGCTAGAAACTGCCCCTACCCTTTAATGTTAATCAGTTATTGAAATTTATTTGGAAGATATTGGAATTATATGTTGTTTGAATTGTGATAAAAATTCACATAATGTTACCATTTAGCCACTTTAAACTATGAAGCTTGGCAATATTAAACATATTTGCACTCTTGTGCAACTTATCTCCAGAACTTCCTCATCTTGCAAAACAGAAGCTCTGTACCCATTAAATAACAATGTAGCTGTATATTTTTAATAATTGAATTTATGTTTTTAGTTATTGAGTTCAAAGCTCTATTATGTATGTTATTTTTCTATATGTATGTATGTATATATATCATAAATATATGGAGAGAGAGAGAATGTCTGTGGTCAGCCTGTTTTTGGTAACAATATCAAAAGAACAACATGTTGCAAAAATCTAAAAACATCTATTTCACTATTATCCTAGCACATTTCTTTTGAAAGCAGGTAATTTATAGGTTATTATTCAAAGAAGCATTTTTACTTGAAAGCACTGGTGAAATTTATTTCCTTCTTAAGCTTTACCTGTTATACACTTGGTCAGATTCATTCCATTCTGTGTACGCGTGTCATCTCCAGGAAGACCAGAAGACCCAGAACACATTTTTTACCCAAAAAGACAACATCTGGTTCCTAGGTTCAATACCTAGTATTAAGAATATCATAAAAAGATGCACATATTCTAAGCACCTCGTTTTCATAAAATTATCCACGCTGACAATATGTTGGATCACCTCTTTGTCGGTAGTGCTTGTTCTGAAACCCAACCCCAGATCTTTCATAAAAAAATTCAGCTTAAAGCAGCTATCCCTGCTGTGGGTGCATTTACATCATTTTCCCACAAAACTTGAGTGTAATGCTGGGTGCGGTGGCACGTGCCGATGATCTCAGCGTTGGAGGAGGCCGAGGCTGGAAGATCCCAGGTCTGAGCCTCAGCTGCACAACTTAGCACTTAGGGAGAGCCTGTCTGAAAATAAGAAATAAATAAAATGAAAAGGGGCTGGAGATGTAGTTCAGTGAAAGCCCTGGATTCAGTCCCCGGTACCACAAAACCAACCAACCAACGAACCAAAAAAATTAAATACCGTTGTTAACGAAGTTACATAATATTGAAAATATGTTTTCTTTGCTACAGTTTTTATTTTCTAGCTTCCAAACAACCAATATCTTTCATGGTTTTCATCACTAAAACCACATACTATAAAGTACTACATATTTTCAAAGAAACTCACTGTGCAAATGTCTCATATTGCATATTTTTCACTTTCCTATTTTAAAATCTCCACTAATATGTTGTTGTTGCTTTTTTACTAGTGTTTGCTGACAGGCGGGTGCATTTCATTTTCTCTTTAACTTTGACCTGTATTTTTTACTATATATTATTTCTACTATTTTTATATAACACAAGAACAGACATTTATAAATAACTCTCAAATATTGGTCTTTCACACCAAAAATCTTAGCAGAGGCTTCTAAATGTTTGTCATTGTGTTTAATGAAGTGTTTTTAAATTTGGATTAAGTATTTCATTAAATGTTGCCATATAAATTGTAGAGGTTATTTTTGTGCTCTGAATGTCATGTTTTTTCAATGTCATTAAAATACACAAGGCTTAGGTGTTCACCTCATTGAATTTTTTATATGTATTCACCCATAAGTTTTTCCCTGAGTCACAAAAAGCTCTATTTGTCATCATTTTCAGTCAAAGAATTTTCAACAATAACTTCTAGTCTCATTTCTGAGTAATGGTTCATTTTGTCCTATTTGCATAAGTGGAACGGTTTATCTTCAGTGCCTACCTTCATTTGCTCAATGTTTTTGAGATAAATTCCATTTTTGAATATATGAATATTTTGTTACTCTGTAGTATTATTCTAGTCTCAAATATGTGCATAAGCCATACAATTCGCTTACCTATTTTTTCCTTTGGATTGACAGCTGGATCCAGTTTGGAACAATTATGCATAAAATTTCTATAAATATTCTTGTTCACATATCATAGAATAGGGGTATGTTTAATTTTATTAGAAATTACCAAACAGGGTTGGTGATGTAGCTCAGTGGTAGAATGCTTACCTAGCATACTTGAGGATAAAGGCTTGCCCCAGCAGTAGAAGAAAAAAGGAAAGAAAAGAAGGAAGAAAGGAACGAAGGAACAGAGGAAAGAAAGAAGGAAATTTTTCCTGAGACACTTACCAGAAATAGAGGCAAGCTCAGTTGCTCTAATCCTTGCCAATCTTGGCCTTAATCTTCATTTTAACTCCTCTTTTTGGTGTCTACTGGTATTGGCTGTGGTTTGAACTTTCTCTGATGAGTAATCATGAAACTTAGACTTGTTGGCCATTTGGATATCTTTTGTCATGAATCTTACGCATTAAGAGCTAGTCACTTGTCTTTTTCTTATTGATTTGTAGAAGCCTTCTGCATATTGCAGAACTGAAGCTTTATTAAATTGTACTGGAAATGTTCTTTTTCTCACTTTTTGGTTTGCCTCTCACTTTTGACGGTCAATTTCAAACTCTGCTGAACTGCAATTTACCAATCATTTCATTCTATGGCCAGTGTCCTCCATTGTCTACCCTGTAGGACCTGAGAGTACTCCACTATCTGTCTTACACTTTCTAGATTTAGCTTTTACATTTAGATTTAAGACCCATCCTGCATTCATTTTACATATGGGGCTCTGAGATTTCCCCATCCCTATATGGTTTAGAACCAGTTGTTCTGCCACTCCCTTTTGCAAAGTAGATGTGGGCAATCATGCTCAAACAAGTTGTGGTGACTTCAAATACCAAGTGCTCTATTACCAAGCCATACTGCTAGCTAGATGTTTTTCTTTAGAGCTGCATATAAATTTTTTAAAAGGTCAGCCTTTTTATATCATTCAACTGGAGCCTTTAACCATTTATATTTTCTGATACACTTGTGCTGATTTCGTATATTTGTGTTATTTTGTGCTTTCCAATGGTTCTGTTTAGTTTAGTTTCCTGTGGGTGCCTGTAGTAGCCTGAGTTCTTCAAAGAGAGAATATGTGCATTTCAGTAGGATGGGTGAATAGGGAGAGAGAGAGATCCATTTTCTAAGAAATGGGCTCATGGGAATATGGCGACAGAGGAGTTGAAGACCCGTCGCTAGCAAGCCAGAGACCCAGGAGAGCCGATGGTGTAAGTTCCGGACAGACTGTGTCCAAAGGCAGCAGAACACTGTGCCCCAGCTGAAGGACAGCAGGTGCAAGGAAAGCATTCTTTCTTGCTCACCTTTTTATTTGTCAGACCTGGCTAGGATTGGATGAGGTGCGCTCACACAGGGAAGGGCAATTTGCTGTACTCAGTCGCCTGATCCAAATGTTAATCTCACCCAGAAACACCTTCCTAGACACAACCAGAGAAAAGTTGAACCAACTATCTGGGCTCCTCGTGGCCCAGTCTCAGGGACATAGAAAACAGACCATCACACTGCCATAGAAAGTGCTGCAATTTGAGTGGTTTAGAAACAACAGAAATTTGTTCGCTCATGGTTTTAAAGGATAAAATTACGAATCAAGGTGTTGGCATGGCCCTCCCTGAGGGTCTGGGGAGAAACCCTCCTGCCTCTTCCTAGTTTCTGGCAGTAGTTTTTGTCCTTGATGTCCCTTGGTCTGCATCTGTCTGGCTCCCTTCTCTGCTTCTGACATCCTGCGGGCTCCTTCCCTTTGTGTCTGAGTCTCTTCTCTAATTATTTTAATTTATTTCTTGAGACGGGGTCTCACGCTGTGGTCCAGGCTGGTCCTGAACTCACTTCAGAGCCCAGGCTGGCCTTGGATCTTCTCTAATTAGGACATTGGCAATGTTAGATCACGGTCCAACCGAAGGCATCCTCTGCTTTCCGTCATCCTAGTAGGCTGCTCAGTTAATATGTTTAATGTATGTTATAATAAAGAGTCTCAGGGCATAGTTCAGCAGTTGGAGTGCTTGCCAATCAAGCAAAAGACCCTGGGTTCAATTACCCAGCACATCGCTTAAGCCGAGTGTCATGGCATTCACCTGTAATCTCAGCACTGGAGAGGCAGAGGCAGGAAGATCACCTCAAAAAGGCAGGAGGATCACCTCATGTTTGAGGTCAGCCTGGGCTACTTAGTGAGGCAGAACCAGCTTGAACTACAGAGAAAGACTCTGTGTCAAAAAATTATGTTATTATTATTTTTTATTATCACTATTATTGTTGTATTATTACTGAAGTCCAGGGCCTTCACACTGTGCTGCGTTCTCAGCCATTTCTTAGCTTTAATATTGAGACAGGATTTTGCTAAGTTGGTAGACTGCCGGGGCTGAGTTCAAACTTAACAATGCACCTACCGGAGCCTCCCAGAATGCTGCAGTTACAGGCTTGTGCCACCAGGTTTAGCTCTTTTTGGTTTTTAAATATTACTATCAACTCATAAATTTGAACGTTTTCAGCAGCAGCTCAATTCTGGAAATGTTGGCCTGTGAGATCCACTTAGCTTGGTTTGTGGATCCTTTTGACATGACACTCAAAGTCTTTAACAGCTTTTCTACTTGCTGAGATGACAAGATGTTCCAGACTTCTTTTCTCCATTTCTTGTACCAGGCGAGGAGTCAGACATTGCTTTGAGACGTCCTGGTTCCTTGTAGTGAGAAATGCTACCTGAATACTCAGTACTGTCAAGTTACATAATCCCACTGGTAGAAAGCCTCATTTCTCGAGCTTACACATTGTTTCTTTTCACTGGGGCCACACACACACACACACACACACACACACACGCTCACGCACACGCACACACACATGCGCACATGCTTCTGATTTTTTTTCTCATTCTAATGTATTAGAACACAAAATACAAAAGCCTTGTACACATATACAAATACATATCTCAAGATAAATATATATCATGAGTCAATATTGAAACTCCTACTCTGATTCCAAACTACCAAAATTTTATTTACTTCTGTTTTGCACAATGAACCCTTTTTTCCTGCATCATAAATCCTGATTTGTAAGAAAATAAGGGTGGTATAATTAGAATTTTTTGTGATTAGCAATTATTTTTATCCTACAGCAGACTTGGAATAAAAATACTAAAATATTAATCTATTAATATGCTCAGTTAAACCATTAAAGTCAGTCTTTTCACATATGTCTTCCTCACCCGTTTCCATCTTCCCGCGGCTGTACCAGATGTCGTCGTCAGAGAACACAGCTCCTACAGTCCCCTCTCAAGCTGTTGTCCTGCCCTGCAGACTGCCATCCCTACCACCTGAGCTTAGGAGGACGAGGGTCATTTTGGGTGCCTAAAGCTGTCCTCTTGTAAGATCCTTAGAAAGGCCGCATGTTCCTGAGATCTTGAGTGTTGATGATAGTTTGTTTTTGTATTTGAAATCCAATTTGCAAGATATAAAATCCTGGATGCATGTTTTCTTTTCCTATAAGGCAGGGTCTCATTCTGTAGTCCAGGCTGAACTCATTACATACCCCAGGCTGGCCTTGAACATCCAGCAATCCTCCTACCTCAGCCTCTCGAGTACTAGGACTACAGGTGTGTGCCACCACACCTGGCTTATGTGGTGCCGGAGAATCAAACTCAGGGTTTGTGTTTGCTATGCAAGTTCTCTAAACGCAGAGCTATGCCCCCAGCCCCTGCATATTTTCTTAAATATGTGACTATAATTATTTTTCTGGAATACAGTACTGCTATTAAAAAGTCTGATGATAATCTTGCATTCTTTTTCTTACAAGCTTGTAAATTTTGTTTTCTTTTTTCTGAATGTCCAAATAATTTTTAATCTTTAAATTTTTTCTTTAGCCTCTCCTTGTTAGTATGGAATATTCCTAAATGATAGCCTTTGGTTGACATTTATAGGGGCGTGGTTTCCTCTTGACATGTAACTTTAAATGCATTTAAGTTTGTTTGTTTTTTATGTTGGGGACAAGGCCAGGCTCGGTAGGAGAGTGCTTCCTAGCACTCACATCACATCACAAAAATAACTCAATATTTCTTAGATTTTAGGTTTTGCTGGTTTTTTGAGACTAATTCTCGCTCTGTATTCCTAGTCCTAGATTTAGTCTAGCCTTGAACTTAGGGCAATCCTCATGCCTCAGCCTCCCAAGTGCTGGGGTTATAGGCATGCACCACCACACTCGGCTTAGGTGTTGCTGGGGAATCACACTCAGGGCCTTGCACCTGGCAGGCAGGCACTCTTACCTCTGTGCTGTTCCTCCACCCCTTGGACTCCAGTTTTAAGACTTTCCTGTACCCTCTGGATGGGCTTTCTCCCTCAGCTCCTCTGTTATTCATGCATTTACTCCTCCCTGCTATCTTTAACATGTCTCGCTTCCTCCCAACTTCTCAGGGTCTTTTTCTTCATTTCTTCATTGAAAACCTTTTTCTTTGCTGTTCCTCTTAAGGCATCACTTACTGCTTCGTTTTTCTCATGTTCCCTTCAGCTTTCAGGCTTTTCTCTATGCTTCATGTCTGTACCTTTATAATTCTGATAAATTTCCATGTGTTGTATCATTTTCCTGATTTTTAGCTTATGTTGAAATAGTAGATTGTATTTGTAAAATCTGTTTTTGTGGGCATGACTTTTGAGGGTTTTTCTTATCTTTTCTCTTGATCCTCTTTTTTTTTTTTTAAATTCTAACTTGGCAGAATTTGACCTTCCTATTTTGCTATTGCTATGCTTCAGGAGAAATTCACTTTCTTGGCTTTTAGAATGAAGTGGGATTCAGGCAGATTTTCTAGCACCATACTTTCCATTTTGTTATTTTTGTATAGTGTCAAAAATATGGCAACTTACTTCCTGAGATTTCCTATCTCTGATCCCCTCTCCTAGGAAGGAAGAGACCTTCTCTTTCATCCCCATGGTCCTGGTCCTAGAGGATTGTAATGTCACCCCCAGGACTTTCCCCACAGCATGAGGTCGTGTCCCTAAAGGAGCCTCGGCAGGCCTGTTTCTCGAGTTCCTGACTCTGATACCCACAAGGTGTCATCAGTCCATACCTGCTGGGCGTCTGCTACACTCCCGGATGCCAGTGGCGGCTCTGCTCCTTTTTCCTCCTCCTTCCCACACAGACGATGATTTCCTGAAGGTCCTGCGGTTCCTGGTTGTTTGTCCAAACATCTCCTTAGACGTGAGGGTTTCCGGAAATGTGTCCTCACTGGTTTCATTGTGCTTGTTGCTTGTTATTACGTGCAGACTGGTAGCGAAAAGAAAGCTGCCCATGTGGCAGGTTTCCCCTGATATTTATCTCTACGTCCCCGTCCTAGTTGGGTCACATAACATTCCATAGGGCCACTGTTTATTCAGATTTAGCCACATATCTTCTACTTTCTTGATTCTTAATTTCTTATTTATCTTTCTGGGACCAATTTATTTCTGAATTTTTAAAAATGAGAGTCTACTGATGGTGAAATCCTAGGTTTTGTTTGCCTCTAGACTTAGACGGTTCGTGTTCTTTGTCACCGTGGCTCCCCATCTTCTGAGGCCGATCCCGTTGTTCTCCAGGGTGACTTTCCTGTGGCCGACCCGCTGCGGCAGCAGGATGGGAACCTCAACACACCCAGCTGTCCTCACTGCACCTGCTCCCACCGGCTCCCGGAAGCTCTGGATAAAAGCAGGTCTGGACCACTCATACAGCAAAGCGCAGCTCTTCAGTGGTGAGAGTGTAACCAGCTTATTTGGGGGAGAGCTCATTGTGGTTTTGATTTCTGCCCGTCTCACCCTAGGAGGCTGTAAAATCAAACGCTTCCACGAGCTTACATAGGTGTACACTCTGAAAACAAGGGCTTTCAGACTTCTCCAGCCTCCATTAATTTCCAATTACCTGGTAATTCCAAATTTTGCTGCTAAGCCCTTGATATTGTAGTATTTTAAAATATATCTTATGTAGCCTTTTCATGTGTTTACAATGGAATGAATAACCTAGCTCATCATTATCGCATTCAGAGGGTTCATTTGTCTATTTTATAAATTTACTTAAATCTGGGACTGTAACACGTGAAGTTATTTAATCTCATACGAGCAGACAGCAATATAGTATGACAAGCTCTCTCTCCTTCCTTTCCGGATTCCTGGTACCTTCCACCCTGCAGATGTTTGGCCACAAGAGAATAATAGCATTGGCCCTGCGTTACATAAAGTTGGCCCTTCACACCTGAGGATTCCACATCATGGATTCTACCTGCCTCCAGTGGAAAATGCTTGAAAGAAAATTTCTGTGTAAGGAACATGTAGAGAGTTTTTCTTGTCTTTTTCCTAAGTAATATAGTATAACAACTATTTACATTGTATTAGATATTATTAATAATCTAGAGATGACTTCAAGTATTCAGGAGACGAGCATTGGTTACATGTCAATGCTAATGTTATGTAAGGAATTTGAGCACTGGCAGAATTTATTATCCACAAGGGCCCTAGAACCACTCCCCCACGGATATGAAGGTGCATTTTCTGTACTCATAAAAGCCAATTCCTTCCTTAATTTTTATATAAAAATGTAAAATAAGTCTATTGTTTTTAATATCCTGAAAAGTCACCTCATGTGTTTTGTTCTAATTTAGGATCTGCCAACCCAGAGAGGTCCTGTGTCTCTACCAAGTTCTCTGAGTCTATCAGAACCTCCTTCGGTCCACACTACACTGCCAGGAAACTCTGAACTCCTGGCTCCAGCTCATTCTTTTGCCACGGGAGACCTCAGCTAGCTCACTTAACCTTACCGTCCAACCTAGGCCTGTGGTTTTATATTCTGACCTTATTGGGAAAGCCACATCCCTTCCATGCAGATGAAGAGACCCCTTCTATGGTGAAATGAAGCATTTAGTCCTGCTCTGCTGCGTATCTGGAAATATACACCTTGCATCAATGAGGTATACGGGATGCTTTGTGGGGAGTGGGAAGCAGCTCTGGGATTTCCTTGGATCTCTCAATGACTACATTGGACAATTCTTCACCTGGCAAATACATAGCTAACCCCAGGTGCTGCCATTTTGAAGCCATTTTTTTCTTTCCTTCTAACAACACTGTGGCTGGAGGAATAGCACAGCAGTTAGAGCACTGGCCTAGCAAGCACAAGGCCCTGAGTTCGATGCCCCAGCACCACATAAGCCGGGTGTGGTGGCTTATGCGAGGCTGATTCAGGAGGACTGCTGTGAGTCCAAGGTTAACCTAGGCTCCAAGCGTCTTAGGCATGCCTGAGGCAGGAACCTGAGTACCCTCTCCGTGTCTGCAGCTGCCACGCTGCCTGTACTGAATGTGCCCCAAAGGCTCACGTGTAAAGGCTTGGTTCCCCAAAGTGCTGCGATGGGGAGGTGGGACATGGTGCGAGCTCTTTAGTCTTGGGGAACTCTGGAACGGCATTGTGGGAACTTGTCCCCCGCTTTCTCTCTCATTTTGCTTCCTGACTATGAAATGATTGTTTTTCCCCCACCAGGGGCTCTTGCTGCCTCACAACAGTCCACAAAGCAACAGAGTTACAGATTACAGACTGAAACTTCCAAAAGTGTGTGCCGAAATAAATCTTTTCTCTTTATAACTTGATTATCCCAGGTATTTTTCTTTTTTTTCCCCTTTTATTTATTTATTTTTAGGGATGGGAAGTTGCTGTCTAGTTGGCAACCATGGGTAAGTTGCTGATCATTCCTGGATGCAGTTTCTGCTTCTGCAAAGTGAGGAAGTTGGCTTGGCTTTATACTCTTAAGATTCCACTTGACCCTGAGACAGAGCTCAGTTCTGTGTTCTAGGATTCTCTCCCATTCTGGAGCGGCTAGTTTCTAGCAAATTTAAGTAGTCAGTGTCTACATTCACAGTGGGAGCTGAAATGTGTGACAAATATAATCTAGACACTTCCTCTCAAGTTTGATAAAAGGGTGAAGGAATTTGTCGTGCTGCCTGGGGTTATATGGTACAATGCTCGTTCTGCTTATTAAAAAAAAAGAACCGAAATCATTTGACCTAAAAGCAGGCACATATTAAGACATCTTCCCAAAGTACTTTTTCATGGTTATGGCTAACATGTTCCTTCCCATTGTAAAGAAATTCTTTGCTTAGATTTCTCTTTTTCTTATCCATTAAGAAAAGAGCAGGAATTTTTTTCCCCTGCCACATATTCCGTACTAAGGTCTAGGCACAGTTTTGTAGTATATCTTGTTCTCTCAAGGAAAAAAAGTCGAATGTACGACATTGAATTGATTTCCCTTTTCTTTTCTTTTCTTTTCTTTTCTTTTCTTTTTTCTTTTTTCTTTTTAATGATCAGTATTCACAGCTTTCGCTTCCATTTAGAACCTGGAAGAAAAGTAGATAGAAAACATTGCTTATCACCCCCATGAAATGGGCTTCTCTTGGGCTCAACCCGTTTCAGTCACTTTTTTCTTTCCACACCACATTTTTCAGATTTTTTTTTTTTCGTGCCTCAATGGGTAGACTGGTGGATTTCCAGGATTCCTGAGAAAGGTGCCAGCCACCATCTGTTCAGCTTGGGAACATGAGAAGTTAGCTTGACATCGGTGAGAGATGTTGGTGGGACTCAGGCACGGAGAGGATGTGCACATCCTCTCTGGGATCCGATTTTAACAGCATGAAACACCAAGGCAGGGCCTGATTGCTTTGTGCCAGGGCTTCTTTCAGGACCATTAAAACCACATAGAGTCTCCTGAATGCAACGAAAATCGTAGCTGTTTTTCTGCTGTGATGAATTTTCAAAGTTGATCATTTGCGTCAAATCTGTCCCACCCCTCCCATCTCTTGGCCTCCTCTCCTGGGGACTCTTCAGTGTTGGTTTCTCTGTTCCTGTGGATTCATGGCTCTGGCAATAACCAGTCACCTCCATGAGTAGAGAGATGGTATGGGACCTGATATACACAGACATCAGTTAGTTTGTGGCCCTGCAAACTGACATCATATAGAACCCAATATAACATACAGTATTGAACATTTATTGTATTGAAGATTTATGGTGAGAGAAACAACTGGGGGGAGGCGGATAACGGTTATTAAAAGCTCTTTAGGGTTGGTGGTGTTTAAAAAGAAAAAAGAATTGGGGGACATGGCTTTGGACCCTGCTAGTCCATGTACCCCAGGGGATTTCCATCTACCAGGGTCTGCATCTCCGTTCTTGGGAATCTGTCAGGCAGGAGTAAACGCACCTACTCCTTCCACCCTGGGGCTCACTGGGCAACCCTGAAGATCAGTTTTCCAGAGTTTGCCGTGTGGATGAACCCCCAGTTGCTCTCTCTGGGTGATGCTTAGGATCTGCCTTTTATTTTCACTTTCCCATCTCACTTCTCACTTCCTTGCTGATCTCCCTTCACTTTCCAAATTAATTATTTCTACTCAAAACTTTTATCTCTGGGTCTGCTTCTGTGGGAGCCCACACCAACTCTGTGTGTGTGTGTGTGTGTGTGTGTGTGTGTGTGTGTGTGTGTGTGTGTTATAAATTATTTATAACTTCATTAAGTAAATAAAAGAGGGCCCATGCATGAGAGAGTGTGTCATGTACGAGGATTATAATTAATCCAATTCAGTGTACCTGAGGACTTTTTCAAAAGCTTTTAAAGCAAGGACTCTGGAGTCAGACTGCCCGGCTTCCCCATTTCTAGCTTGTAATCGTAGGCAAGTTACTTATTCTCTCTGTGCCACGGTTTCCTCACCTACAAAGTGAGGGCAATAATGCAACTCCTCCCAGGATTTCTGGGCGCCGGAAGCTGTTATTGTTATGGAATGCACAGCTCTGTTCCTGCTGGGTTGTGTGCTTGGGCCTTCTCACTGAGACACTGGGAAAGAGAAAGCAGCAGTAGAAGTTTTACTGAGACATTTTGAACTAGAAGATACCTTCGACGTGACTAAGAAGGCCCAACTATCCCAGCTAACGAGTCCTTATTAATAGTCACATTGCTTAGTGTCTACCTACAGCAATCTCACACCCCCACTGGTGGGATTCAGGATCTCCTCTCTAGCAAAATCCTGGGCCAGGACCCACTTTACTATCCACTGGACTGCTGAATCTACACAAAGAATCATTAACCAGGTAGGCACAGACTAAAAACAATGATTCTTATTGGGTAAAAAGTACCTTTGGCATGAAAAAAAAATGTTCCCTGCCTCTTCTCTTCCAATGTGCAGCAACAGTACAAATGTAGGTGATGGATTCCTTCATGCCGAGCCTTAAGAGTCAGGGAATGTGACTGTTTTAAACACCCTCACCAGTGGACCAAGGAAGTCAGGAGGCCTTCCCTCCCACGGCTCAGCTTCCAAAGAGATGTTTTGTTCTACTGTAGTTCTGACTTTGATATGATTTATTTGTGAGTCAGAGATCCTACGAGTTGATAAAATGTTTAATACTTCTATAAAAACCCACATGGTAATTTCCCTTTCTACCCAGGCATTTCCATTTAGAGTTACACTCCAAACGGGCTGCTTACTAAAAAATGGAATCACACCTACGTAATTCTCCCCTCACCCTGTTCACTTTGGAAACCACCTCCCAACCAAGGGTCCCAATTTTTCCTGTCTATCCTCTATTCCTGTTTCTTCTTTCCCATTCATTTCCTTGGAATGTGACATTTTCTTTTCCCAGTTCATCTGGCCATCACCTCTTCGAGAGCTCATGAAACCTCTCTGAAAGAAGTGCTTCTAATACAACATGGGCTGGTGGACTTTTTCTGTACAAGGACACATAGTACATATCTTAGGCCTCACAAACCACATGGTCTTTGTCACAGCTACTTAACTCTGTCATTTAGAATGAAGTAGCCACAGACTACTGAATGTGGCTTTTTTCCAATAAAATTTTATTTGTAAAAGTAAGCAGTGGGCCAAATTTGATCTCTCAGCTATAGTTTGCTGAGCTCTGTTACAGAATGACAAAAATGAACAAAATCCATTAACCTCCAGCTCCTAGTCAATAAGGTATTAATAAATTGTCTTGCTTTTTTAAAAAACGATTTTATGTAATACCATGTACACCGGAATTTCTATATTTACTTCTAAAGCTGCTTTGAGACACAGCCAGAATTGTACTGCAATATTCTGTCTAAAGCCACCATCCTTTGTCAATTGAAAGCAATAATTAGAGTTCACATATTCAAGCATTCATTTCGTAAAAACCACATACCGGCCACTGAGGTTGCGCTGTTGGTACCCTCATCAATGCTTTTCATTTCATTTTTCTTCTCATGCCCTACAGTATAATTTTGTTTACCACATTAGGCACAGTAACAAGATTTTCCTCTACCATGGATATACAATCAAAAGAAAAGGCGAATATTGACTGTACTAACTTTGGCCTAAAGACATCGGCACGGAAAGTTCAGAACAGAAGCACAATATCTTGGTTCTTTTCTCTCCTGAGTTCAGCTTTGCACAAATTACTTGTCATTGTGGCGATACAAATCAGACTCTATTAACATGGCCATTCTGATCCTGGTAAACAAGTTTATTTACACTTGAGCTCGGCTGAAGAATGAAGTCACAGAGAAAAGTTCATGGTAGGTGGCCCTGCCTTTCTCACTAAGGCAGGCTTTGACAAAATCCCGGCACCTCAGTTAGACAAGCCGCTATTCAGCTCCCCGGGGTTAATGGAAGTTCAAGGTGTGTGTCTACTAAAAAAGGACAACAACACTTGTAATCAAGGCTGGTCACATTTTTATTTAATGATATGTGTCAGCGCCATTGGGCGCATTCCCTCCCCAAATTCCTTCTTCTTTTGCTGCCCTGGTGGATCTAAAAAGGACAAATCAGTTCTCTGGGCTGATGTGTGATGGCTTCTTACTCATCAGTTAAATCTTTTCTTTGACTTTGACTAGTTAAAAATCAGATAGTCTCTAAAGATGACAAAGCCTGGGAAGATAGGGCTCAAAGTGCGGATCTGGGATTATGAAAAAAAAAAAAAAAATCGGGTCGTTATCACCCTGTGAAGACACGGTGTGGGGATGTGGCAGAATGCATGCTTCTCACAGGTGGTAGGAAAGCTCCTCCCACCATCCCGGCTCCTCCTTAAGCGGGCTGGGCTGGAAGTCGTCACGCAGGAACACTGGAGGGAAAGTCAAGTCCCTGGTGTTGCCTACAGCGGGAAGTACATGGTGGCAGATATTAAAGTGAACACAGGTCCCTGTGATGCTTTGCTCACATGAAGGAGACTCAAGCAGGACAGACAGAGGTCATCTTCCCATACCAGCCTCCTGGTTCAACACCATGTCTAAACCTGGTCCTGCACACATGCTCCTTGGCAGCCAGAGGTTGGCATCTCATCATGACAAAAACTGAGAGAAATCCTGGTGATGATGAAATGGAGCCAGACCCTAGAGTGGACTCACCTGGACTCAGCTACACAGGGTCAGGCTCTAGGCAGACATAGGGACCTGGGGTCAGCTACACAGGGTCAGGCTCTAGGTGGCACAGGGAATGGGGCATGTTATGCTTTAGGTCTACAATGTCCCCCAAAGCCTCATGTGTTTGAAAGGTGATTGGATCAAGAGGGTTCTATGCTCATCCTTCATCCACTGACAGGCCTATAGCTAAGTGTGCTGCTAGGAGGCCAGCCTGCTTGGACAGAGGAGTCCCTGGGAATGTGACCTGGAAGCGTGTATCTTTCCTCAGGTCCTTCCTTCTGCCCCTGCCTCCTGGCTGCCATAGGCTGAGTAGCTGTCTTTACCAGGCCCTTCCACCATACCCTTTTTGCCTTAGAGCCAGCCAGTTATGAATTAGATCCTCTAAAAACTGTGAGGCAAAATAAATCTCTCCTGCTTTAAGTGGTAGGTGTCAGGTATTTTATCCCAGTGACAGGAAAGTGACTAACACAGAGAAGGAAGGAGATCCCATAATGACAGAGTGTGGAACTCACGGGGACACAGAAGTAAGTGCAATAGGTCAGGTGCCTGCCTCACACTGATATTCTGTGACACTGACAGTGACATTTCCTGCATCCTGGGCAGGACATTTTCTCCATGCACTGTTCTCCTGGGTGATTGGCTTCAACAAGAAGATGAGGCAGGGGTGGAACGAAAGCCTGCAATGTGAAGGGTCTATACCAACCAAAGAAAGAGTTATGTGTCCAGATGCGGCCACCACCCTCCAATTTCTGCAGAAGGGAAATATGGTAGATTCAATCAGTCTCAAGCTTGGAATCCTTGATGGGTGTGGTTTGGGAGGTGTGATGGGTGTTAGAATTGAGGGAGAGAGAGAACAAGAAAGAGGGAGAGAGAAAGAGGGAGGGGGAGAGGAAAGGACTGAGAGCATTAGAAGAATAAAATGAGGGATTCCTTGTAGTAGTAAATAACTTAATAGGAAATATTTAAAAACAGATCCTGTACCATGTTGGAACAGTGTTTCAGGTATAGACTCTTAAAGGGTCCTGTCCATGTAGAGAGAGGCCCCTGGGCTCAGAGGCTGCATTAGTGGCCAAAGGATTTCCTTCTCAAAGACTGATCCAACCTTACCATATCTCAAGCTGAGCAGCCGGTGAGTCTTGAGGAGTAGACTGAGCATCCCAAAGACTAAGTTTAACAGCAGCTGAGAGTTTGTAATTGGGAAGGAAAGAAGGTCTGAAGCGCCAAGTAACTTTCAATCCATAAGAGAAACAAGAGAAGCTAAGTAGTCCCTTGCTGTGCTAATAGTGGCTCCTATACACTTGACTCTGCTCTGTTTGCTACACACACTCTCAATCACTAGAACCTCTGCAACACTCTTATGAAGTTAGTGCTATTTTTTTTCCATTTTAAAGACTAAAAAGCAGTAGGAAGAGGTCAAACAATTCGAACAAGTCACACACCCCATTAAATGGCAGGGCTGAGATTCTAGCAAGGGTAAATGGCCATAGAAGGGCAACAAGAATAAGGAACAAGCAGCATCAAAACAGGAGAAATTTGTGACAAAAAAGCTTCAATCACTCCCCAGATAACCACATTCAATACATTTAACCCTGCTGTGTAGGAGTATGTCCCCTTTTCAAATGACAAAACTATTAGGGGAGGCATACAACTTTGCCCGCCGGCTTCCCATACCTACTGTCCTGGAAGAATTGGAATTCCAGGTTGGGATTATCTGTAGCCTGTTCTCTTTTTACTACTCCACTGGTTGATTCTCTGAGCCCATCCAGGGTTCCTTGATATCTGGCTCCTGGGAGGTTTCTAGAGCATGAGCATTCATTCTCACTTCTGGGAAAGGCATGATTTCTCAAGAGTTGAGGTAAACTCATAGAAGGATAAAGGAAAAATGATTTGTTTTGTTTTGTTTTGTTTTAGACCAGGGAAAAGGAATAGTCCAGTTCATTATCAAGTGCCATAGACACTGGCCAAGAGGAGGACCAACTTTTGACTCTATGAAATATTTAAGACTTGGTGAAACAGTCACTCTGAAACCAGCTGGTTTTCTTTATTTCAAATGTACCAAGTACAGTTTTAAGAAGTTATAGAGACCACATTCTTAAATTGTTGACTGGGAAGATCACAGCCTTGAAAGGCTGCTGTAATAAGGGCTGAGTGTAAGTTGTCCTCCACTAATTGAGTCATCTATCAGGTTAGTGTGGATTTTTGCATGTCAGGGTGCCCAACCCTTTGAGGCAGAAGGGCTACTGACCTGAAGTAACCTGGGTTGGAGACACCAAACAGCATTCTTGGGGTAAGCAGCATCTCAGAGGCTCTGAGGGTCACAGCTGGCAAAACTGAACTTGCTGAGAACCCAGTGGTCAAAGTCAGATGCACACTGGAACAAAATAGGAACAAAACACAAGGTTAGAGAAGCATAAACGGAGATCAAGGCAATCTCTTTTTTAAGATTAGGTTCATCTGTGTTCAGAAGGGAACAATAGGGACTATACAAGTACAGAATTACCAGATAGAACAAGAAGCACGATTTGTTTCTTTCTCATCTAGAAGTCTCCATGTAGACTCTTCAGGACTAGTGTGGCCAACTTTTTCCACAATAGCCTTGAGGACTTTTTTAGTTGATAAGGTGACACGTCTGCAAATCTTAGTGTATCAACAGCACTAGTTGTTTGCCCCAGTTACTCAACAGAACCATGTATGTGTTCCTCATCAGAAGCAATTTTCCCTTCAGCCCATTGTAAGCCTCAGAATTTGTTAAATAAGTCATTTGAAGAAATCAGTTCAAGGAATCAGGTACATTGATTCCCTCTATCTTGTGATTTTGTAGTTCCCTAAAGCTTCAGAATCCTCTGCAGTAGCCGGATGATGACAGAAGAGCACAGGGGAGGGAGTGTGGATTCTAAGAACCACATCCAGAAGTGGCACCTGTCATTTCTATATAAATTCCTTTTAAATTCCACTGGCTAGATGGCACTATCAGCTCCAAGGGATTCTGGGGAATATAGGAAAGCTGTGTGTCCAGGAACAAGGGAATAAAGCTTCAGAAAACAGTCTCTACTACACGAAACCAGAATCCACCCAGCTCCTTGCTGCTCTGTGATATGTGACCCTCAGGGTGTGGCCCTTGATGGAAGGTGCCTTCTAACTGGTAACTGGAAGGGCCACTGAACTAAATCCTGAGCAGTCAGTCTCTCAATAATCTATTGAGTTAGTTTGGAGATTTTGCATCTATTAGAGAAAGGAACAACAAAAAACCTACTCTTCTCAATTGTCCCTCCCCTCCAAAAAAAAAAAAAAAAAACCAGAACATATGTCAAAGATGCCTTAGTTTTCTCATCTGTAAAACAGAGATGAGAACACAGTGTCGTGAGAAATGAAGGAGTCACTACATGTAAAATACTTAGAAGGGTACCTGGCTCATAATAAATGCTCAATAGTGGAGAATGATGATCAGGAGAGAATGGCAGAAAGGACTAGTAAAGAAGGAGGGAGAAATAAGGAGTTTCTTGATATAAAAGGTTCCCCAAAGCAAAAGCTTCCCAAGAGTTTCTGTTTATTTTTTGTTGGTCAGAACTAAATCCTATGATCACACATAGCTGCAAGAGAGGCTGAAAAATGTAGTTTTCATTTAGGTTAATTAGGATTCATTTGTGTGGTTAAAAAATCAGGGTTTCAGGGTGCAGAAGAAAAAGAGAAAATGAATATTGGGCAACAAGAGGAACCAACATCTGAGGAAAAGTTCGTTCATTTTCTGTGGCTACAGAATTTCCAGGTTGCACAAAACCTTCTGGTTTAACAGACAGAGCTGGGACTTGAGATAAATTCCTTAGCCAGGACTACAGCATCTTCCCAGTGTATCATCCCTGTCTCAGCACACTGGCCTCACCATAGTTCCCATCTACCAGGGAAGCCCATTAAGGCCAGTCCTGGAATTACAAATGCCAGGTGCTATTTTTCTGTGACTTAATTACCTCATTTCTAAAGGCATGCTATGCATCAGGAAGTACACAGGACCCGAGAACCACCATCATGATTGAAGCTAACACGCGAAGAGGGGTTGTGTGCTAGTCTCAGACTCTGGGTCAGAAGCCAGTCTTCGTCTGTCTCCTGGCCATTCCTCCTCTTTCCTTGACTCTCCAGATCCTGAGAACACGGCTGCCTTGAGCCCCTTGACCCCACTCCTACCCTGGGCCCCATTCCTCCTTAGCTGCCCTGGTTTCATCCAGGCCTGACTTACTTTTAAGACCTGTTTCATAAGTGAAATTGATACACACCCAATTCATTTGTTGAAGTCATAGTTCTAGTATATGAGTGACATCACTGAGACATAAGGTTGTAATTAGTGATAATGTATAATTAGTTAAAAGGAGATCACATTGGGTTTACCCTAACATGACTGATGTCTTATAAAAGGGAAACTTTCACACACACACGCACACACCCCTTGTAAAGATGAATACCAGCAAGGCCCAGGTTCACCAATCACTGCCCGTAAACCACCAAAAGTTAGGAAAGAGGTGTGGAACCAGGTCCTTCCACAGGAATATTCTTCCACAAAAGGAACTTAACGTAAGCAATATTTTGATCTCAGGCATTTGGCTTCTAACAAGCAAATGTTGGTTGTTAAAGCCAGCCAGCGTAGGTACCTTGCTGTGACAGCCCCAAGGAAACTGCTGTTCCTGGCCTGGTCCCAGATAGATCACCATCAGGTTTTGAGCCAACCGTGGCCCTACCTCTCTAGATGATAGCCTCTCAGCTGGTCTCATTCCTCACTCCATCCTCCTTCGGACGGTCCCCATCCCAGGCCCACCACACTCCTTCCTGCTCTATCACCCTGCCATTCCCCTGGGGCCCTAGCTCTCTCCCCCGAGACATTCCAGGTACTGCTGCCAAGACATCTCCTATGGATCACAGTGTTGAAGAAACATATATTCATTTTAAGAATCCTTCGCTCCCAAAACTGTTTACAACCTGAAAATAAGGATTTTAGGGGAAGCCAGTATCTCTCACCTCCCTATGGACTTTATTTGTACAACAAAATGGAATACTCTTAGGCTATATCCTCGGGACAGTCAGGTTAACACTGACAGCCACACGGAATAGTTAGGAGGAGGAGCTGTTCAAGAATCAAAGCGAAAAAGTGAGTTCTTGGGGCTTCTTCTCTTTAGAATGTGTGGAAGTGCTTACTTGTGTTTGTGTTTGGTGAACCTCGAACTTCCAAAGTCTCTGGCCCATCAATGCAACAATCCACAAGCTTTATTTATTTATTATATATAGGAATGAAGCCCAAGGTCTCCACATTCCCAACCCATGTATTTATGTGTATATGTATTTATTTAGAAACAGATCTCACTAAGTCACTAAGTTGCCCAGACGGTGCTCAAAATTGCAACCCCCCTGCCTCAGCTTCCCAGAATGCTGAGATTACAGGCCTGCACTGCCAGGCATAGCTCAATCATTATCTTGAAAGGGCATTTTAGTAATTGAAACGAGTCTCACAAGGGCTTGAGGGCTTAGAAACCTAGGAAACAAGAAAAACAAAAAGACATGTAATTACTCTGATCATATTCAAAAGCCAAGTCCCATTCTGGGGAAGCACCCAGGTTACCTGAACAGATGCCGAGGCCCCAGGCTTCCCAGAGCTTCCCTGAGCACCGGAGCTCAGCATTTGCATTTGGGCTCAGGGGTAGTTGAGATCCATTTGTGTGGTTAGAAGGCAGGTGCAGGGCTCCTGAGGAAAGAAAAGCCCCTGCGTGTGCGACGACGCTCGGTAGAAAGGGGGTCCCTAGCAGTATAGTTAGCGCAAGGAAGGAGGAAGGGCCTGGGGCTGAGGGAGCGGCCCACGTGGAGAGGGCAGTGAGCCCAAAGGCCCACACCCCAGCCCGGGCCGAGAGAGTCCCCTCCCCTCAACTGAAGCCAGTGCCATCTGGTTAAAATGAGCATCAAAGGCAGCCTGGAAATGGAAGAGAAGTCCCAAGTGAAAACCCAGGAGGGGCATCCAGAGGACAGTCCCCAGATGCCCCACACCCTCCACTGCTGAGCAACTGAGATGAAGTAAGTGCTGGGCTCTTGGCGTCAGCCTCCAGGAGGAGAGAGGGCGGGGCCGCTGCAGGGTCGCCCCAGAGCATCCTCTGCTAGGGTGGTGGAGCAGTGAGGGGTCCTGGGCCTTCCTCTTGCCCGGCCTTTGCTCCTGGGAGCCTAGGCTGGTCCCTGGTGTGTCCTATTCCTCATCTCCCCTCCAAGTTCCACAGTTCCAAGCTTCATGGTGACGTGTGACCCTCCACCGCTGGGAGCCAGTTTGGTTGTCTGGCTGTTCCCACGAGGGGGCCAGAGGAGCCTGTGTCCCGTGGCACTGGCCCGGGTGGGAGACCAGCCCTCAGCCCCTCTTCAGAGGACAGAGGTGGGAGGGGCAAAGGGCCGGGGGCCTGGTCTATATTGCTTTTGAATTTGATTTTTTTTTGTTTTTAATTTTCAGATGAATAATTCAGTGGCTATGCCAAGGTTGAAATATTTTTCTGTTTTCAGTAAGATGTGAGAAAAGGAAATGAATTTTAATGAAATGTTTTGGTTTACTTTATCAGAGGCTTCCAGTGTAGTGAGATTCCCACGCCCTAAACAGATGTCAGCTGTTTTATCCTCTTGCCTGCAAAAGGCAGAGGAGGGCCATGTGGCCCCTCTGCTTGGCACCTCTGCATCTTCCCGTTTCCTGGATGCGTACAGCCACCTGTGACCACAGGGCTGCCAGAACACAGAAGCTATGTGAATGCCCCAGCCATTCAGAAACCAAAAACTGCCAGCGATAATTATGATGTCCTCGCTGATGTAGACCAACAGGTCCCCACAGGTGAGAGCAAAGCACCTGCCCTACATTCCTGGTACCTGCACATCACTGCCTGGTCTGCAGCTCAGGTTTTGGCAGGTGCCCAAGGTCTCTAGACTGACTCGGAAGACCTTAAGCATTTATATGACTCTGTAAACAGGATTCAGGAGGAGGTGGCAAAGACAGTGCTGTCAGGTGGAGGTGATGTCACAGACATCAGAGAATATGCCAGAACATGAGCTAATTGGCAACTGCAGGCTCAGGACGTGTTTCTGCACCCAAGTATCTGCACAAAGTTGGCAACTAACAGACCACATGGAGTCTCTTACAAAGTCGCTGATGGGATTCCTCTGGATTTAAGAAAACTCCTGCCCCAAATGAGCTGTCATCAATAGATCAGCCCAAGGAGAGATCGGTTGAGCCTTTCCCAAAGTGTTAACAGGAGCTAGTGTGGCGCATGGGATTGGACAGACAGAGGCAGCCAGACCCTGTCTGCAAGGCTTAGGAAGGTGAGCATGCCCAGGCAATGCCTCTGCATGACAAACCATAGAAAAGCTGGAGAAAGTCGGTGATCGAGTGCTCCTTGCCTGGAATCGCAGCTGTCACCATCTCTAAGGTTACCTTGTCTGGAGCCACAAGTGAATATCTAAGGGGACAAAAGAAGAACAGTTGTTGGAAGAGCTCAGCTGAGATTTATGTTGCCAGAGGGAGCTTACAGTAATGGTCTGTTCACACATTTGTTTGCCATTTGCCACTTGAGGCTTCGGTTTTTTGCGTACTTGTTTATCCTGAGGATCAAGCGCAGGGCCTTCATACTGACCTGTATCCCCAGGCCACGTTTATTTTTGATTAAGTCACTAGGTTGCCCAGGCTGGGCTTGAACTTACGATGCACCTGCCCCAGAGTGCGAGGATTGCAGGCCTGAACCATCAGGCCCAGCTCTGGATGATTTCTAACCAAACTGCAGCCTGTTTCTCAGGGCAAAGGTCAGGAAGTTTCCTAATGGAATGCTCCTGTGTTTCGTGTCTTCCCCAAGTAGCCAGCTGAAGGACAGATGATGCTGATCAACTTGCAATTTCCTCTTGGCCCTGGGTCTCCACTCTAGCCGTGTCTGTGGCCTGAGATAGGCCTTCCCCCCACTGCACATCCTGTTGGCTGTCTGGTGTGTGCTCTTTATCAACCCCACTAGCAGCAGCAAACCAGGGGCCTAGGTCCTCTCTGAAGGCAGAGGCCGGGGGAGGGGATTCTTGGAGTCCAGTGGGAACGATGTCTTGTTCACAGGCTTTGCCAGCAGTATCATGGCTTCTGTCCAACACTGTGGTAGCATGGAAGGGAGGGACAGAGGAGTTCTGGTATAGATCTGGCTCAAGAAATGCATTTGAGCTGGGTCTGGTGGTACAGCCCTGTCATTCCTACACTCTGAGTAAGGCAAGAGGATTCAAGTTTAAGCCCAGATGGAGCAATTCAGCAAGATCCTGTCTCAAAATGAAAAATAAGAATAAAAGGCTGGGCAGCTCATTGTGAAGGACCTGGGCTCAATCCCCAGTATCACAAGAAAAAAAAGAGAGAGAAGAGAAGGGAAAAGGAAAAGGCATTGGTTAGAAGAAAAAAGATCAAAGATCAAATAAAGAACCCAGGGGCGTGATTAGCTGCAACTGCGGGGGGATGATTCAGAAGAACCTGTGGGAATGTGACATAACCCTAAAGGCGACGCCTGGTCCCTGTCCGTGCGTTTAGACAAGCTGATTGTAACATTTATATGGGAGAAACAAACAAGCAAGACTGGACAGGAAAACTGACGTGGGGAGGTGGCCGGAATAAAACTTACTTCACAACCGTATTCATTGCAATAGAGAGGAAATGGCCAGACGTCTGAGTATGTTTTCTGTTGCTCTAACAAGATCCCCAAGACTGGATAATTTATAAGAAGTTTCTTGAGGCCCATGGTGTGGGAGGCTGGGGAGTCCAAAAGCATGGTTCCGGCAAGGGTCACGTGCTTCTTCAGCTCATGGGGGAAACATAAAAGCAAGCGGGCGCATGTGGGAGAGACAAGGGACAGCGGCAGCTTTGTTATGTCCACCTGCTGTTGGTACTTAAACTAAAGACAAAAAAGAAAGGGATAACTCACTTGTAAAAGGCATTCGTCCCTCTAAGTAATTTCATCATTTCTTAAAGGCCTTGCTTCCCAATTCCACCACAAGGGCAATCAAGTGTCAATATAATTCCATAGGAGACGATCATATTTAGGCCATAACATCAAGTATCTACAGGAAGTTTCAAAATAACCAACAAATAGAAGAGGGGTGATTGGCCTGGAGGAATGGCACAGTGGTTAAAGTGCTGGCCTTGGTAATCGCAAGGCCCTGACTTCGATCCCCAGCAACACACAAAGGTGGGCATGGTGGCACATGCCTGTAACCTCAGCACTCAGGAGCAAGAGGCAGGCAGACTGTCCTGCGTCCAAGGCCAGCCTGGGCTATATCAGTGAGTTCAGGACCAGCCTGGGCTACAGAGCAAGACCATGTCTAAAATAAATAAATAAATAAATAAATAATTTAAAAAGGGGGTGATCAAAATTTATAGTGAATTTTAAAAATATTATTACAATAAAAGTCATACAGCCATTGGTCCTACTGAAGACACTGCCCCTTCAAACACACTCACCCTATGGTGCTCGCCACATTCTGAAGCAGTTCTGGAAGTCCTCTTTTGTGAGTGTCTTTATGAGGTAATTTTAAAAATACAGCAAATGCTCTGCCAAGCGCAGGAAAAGCAGGCTCCCAAGAACCTTATGATGATGTGTTCTCATTGCCTTATTCACGCACTCTGGCTCTTCTCCCTAAGCCAAAGTGATCATGACAGCTAAGCATTTTGAATCATTGTGGAAGTCCTTTTTTCATGAGTGTAACAAAAGCCACTCATGAGAAAGGACTTCCAGAATGGTTTCAGAAAGCCATCCTGTGACTTCTGTGTTTGAAGTGAGGGGAAGTGCCTGGAGTGGGATTAATGGCAGTGTGTCCTTTACTACAATAAATTTAAAAATTGAAAATATTCACTGTATTTTGATTATGTCTCAAATAAGAATAGAGACGACATTTCCTTTCAGTGGAAGTCAACGGTAACATTTTAAATAAGTGGCATAGGACAAATGAACAGCCAACCAGTGTGAGCTCCACCTCATGTACAAGAGATCACCTTTCCAATGCATTGAAATTGAAATATGAAAATGAAATTTTATGGGTAAAAAGAAAAAATGGACATATTCCTTTGGAACCTTGGAGTGAAAATGGCTTAGCTATCACTTAAAAATCCAGAAACTGTACGAGATTAGAGGAGAACAAAAGATTTCTAGACAAGAACACCACAGCCAAGTCAAAAGACAAATGAGAAAAAGTATTTGCAACCCATTCCTTTCTAATATACGAAGAGCTTCCAGAAATGGAGAGTATGAGACACCGATGATCCCACATATCAGGGCAAGGGTTCGAATAGCGTTGACAAAAAAAATAAGAATGGATCATAAATTGATGAAGGGTATTTACTTATTTATGTATTTTGAGACAGAGTCCCACTCTGTAGCCCAGGCTGGTCCTGAACTCACTATGGAGCCCAGGCTGGCCTCGGACTCATGGTAATCCTCCTACCTCAGCCTCCCAAGGGCTGGGATTACAGTTGTGCACCACCATGCCTGGTTTATGTGGTGCTGGGGAATCGGACTCGGGTACTGAGCACTTAATGTAGCACTTGCTAGGCAAGCACTTTAACCATTGAGCTATTCCTCCAGCCCATGATGAAGGGTATTCACTAAAGGGAAAACTTAAAACTACCCTAAGATACCGCTTTTCAACCACAAAATAAAACAGAGAAGACGCTTTCCCGTGGAGTCTGTGGGCACTCCTAGTTGGTAGCAATGCATAAAGTTTCACCTCTTGTGGAGGGCAACCTGGTACTTACATGGTGCTTAAAGTGGCTAATCTATTAATTGCCTGAAAATTTTTTGTCCTATTTACATAAATTCCAAATTCTACAACACATGAGAAACATATGGTTTGGGGAGTCAATGACTATCTCCACCATCTTGGCCTCTTTCTCCTTTCTTAATCTATTACCTTTGCACCACCTTGCAGCCTCTGGTAGTTTTACTACAGCTGCTCATGGATAAGATTATGCAGGAACAGGATTCACTATTGTATTGTTATTTTAAGAGAAAAATGTGAAACATTTTAAGTGTCCATTGTAGAAGAGTGGATAAATAGCCACGTAACCCTGTGCAGCTATTAAAAAAATGAGGGCTATTGTGCTTTGGATCTGGAATGTCCCCCAAAAGTCTCATGTATTCGAATGTTATAGATTGTCTATGAAACCATGCACTGTTGGGAGATGGGGCCTAGTCTGGAAGGATGGATTACAGGCATGGAAATTAGATTACAGGCATGTAGTGGGGGTTTACCACACCTTCCACACCTGGATCCAGGAGGGGCTGATGACTGGGATGAGACATGGAAGGATGGATAAGCTGCTTCCTGCCTTCCTTGGAGGACTAGTCTTGACTAGTCTCAACTTGCCTTCCTGTTTGTGATGTTGTGAGGAGCTGCCTCCACCTCTGCCTCTGACATGTACTTCCATTGCTGCCGGCTGCAACTGAATGGACTGTGACCTTCTGAAACTATGAGCCAAAATAAACCTTTCCTCCCCTAAATTTGTGGATGTCAGGTATTGAGTCACAGCAACGAAAAAGGAACTAAGACAAGGGCTTTCTGTATCTCAGTAGGAAAATTCTCCATAGTATAATAAGTATGGAAGTAAATTTTACAATGCTATCTTTTGCTATCTTTTCTGCAAGATAGGGGGAATATAAGGTTGGAATGATCATACTAGTATGCATTTGCATATAAAACCAAAGAAGTTATGGGGTTTAAGAAGTGGAGTAAAGTGGCCAGGGATGGGACAAATCTTCAATTACGGGTCCTCATCTGACTCCCTGAGAGGGATCTAAAACCTTTTCTGAAGAACCAAGTGGATGAATAAGTTTCAAATTAAAATAAAAGAAAAAAATTAAAAAGTTAATAGAAAATCAAATGTGGAAAAAAAAATCTGCTCTGAATCTCTACCCACCCGAAGTCTTTAGTCTGAGTTTCATCCTCCATTCAGTCAAATGTCAACAAGAAACTCCAACAAGTTTGGAACTGATGTTTCCTGGGAAGATAAGTTACAGCTAATTTCCAATTCCAGTCCAGTAATTTGCTTAGCGCCAAAGTCTATACTAGACTCATACAAAACAAACATGATTACACTGTGACTAAGAGAGTGCACGTATACCTCACTATTTCTGATGTTATATTGTAATTATTTAAAAGGAAGCAATCCTTTATGATGTTTTAAAATAGTTTCAAAGATGCGCTTACTTGCTCATCTGCAGTATTTTTTGACTGTGCATTGTGCATAAGGTTCTTGTATCAAGCCCTCAGGTCCCCTGGCTGCTACAATAAGCAGTGTTTTTTTTTTTTTTTTTTTTTTTTTTTTTTTTTTTTTTTTTTTTCTGAGCTTGCTGACTTCTATGGTACCCTATGGATCATACCATTCACCCTTGTACAAGGTATTGTGGCCACAATTTTCCGGTTCATTTCCTTCTTTTTTTAAGATTTTTTTTGAGCCAGGCCTAGGGATGCAAATTTGTTTCTATTAATTCATTTACCTACCACAGACATGTTGTGTGCCACCAGGCCCAGACTGTGTGGTACTGGGGAATCGAACCCAGGCTTCTGCACTGGCCAGGCAAGTACTCTTAACTGCTGAGCTATGGAGGTATGTATGCCTCCAGCCCCTTCCTGTTCATTTCTTATCTGCATTTTCCTCTACGAGATGCTGACCAGGACATTGCTGTCTGGAAGTGGCCTTCCCCATTTGCTCAACAAGTTGCTGGTACTTAGTCCTCCAGTGTTGGCTCAGGGACTTCTCTTTACACAAAGCCCCTCAGGGGTTAACAGGAGCCACGGTGACTGGAACATGCGTGGTTTGGATCTGGAGTGTCCCCCAAAAGCTTCATGTTCCTATGGATACTGTGTACTAGTGGGAAGTGGCCTGGCTGGAAGGGGTAGATACTTGGGACTTAACCTAGTGGGGTGTGTGCTGGTTCCGCCATCCTCCCTCACTTTCCTCTATCCCGCCATACTGTGAAGATCTGCGTCTCCAGAGCTCCGGCTCTGTCTGGCCCCATCCAGCTCCAGCCCCACCATGGGATTCCACCATTTTGCAGCCAGCCCCCCACCTATGAATGAACTGTGACTTTCTGAAACTATAAGCTAAAATAAAACTTTTCCTCCCCGAACTTATGCAGGTCAGGTGTTGCGTCACAGTGTCAGGGCTGGAGAAATGGTTCAGTAGTTAAAGTACTTGCCTAGCAAGAGCTAAATAAAGGGCTAAATACCTGAGCTTGATTCCCCAGCACCACATAAGCTGGATGTGGTGGCACATGCCTATAATCCCAGCACTCTGGAGGCTGAGGCAGGCAGATTGCTGTGAGTCCAAGATCAGCCTGGGTTCCAGAGTGAGTTTGGGAGCAGCCTGTGCTACAGAGTGAGATCCTGACTCAAAAACGAACAAACAAACAAATAAATAAATACCCTTCATCAGTATATATATATAGCTTTGGTTTGGTTTGGTTTGTTTTTTAGTCAATGCTATTTCAACCCTTTCCCTGATACATGGTTCCAGCTAGGGACTTCATGCTCAGTTACATCCTTAGCCCAATTTTTAATTTTCATTTTAAAACAGGATCTTGCAGAGGCTGCACTCAAATTTACGCTCCTTCTGCCTCAGCCTCCCAGATTGTTGGGATGACAGGCCTGCAAAAGCAGGCTGGGCAGTACCCTAGTCTTTGAATGCTGGGTAGTGGCAGTGGGCCACAGTTCCCTGCCAGCCATGCACTGGTGAGGGGGAACCAACCGACCCTCCACAGCATGCTGTGTTGCTAAGTGGGCTGCTCAGTAGCTTGGGCATGTGGGTTGCATTTTAGACTCATGATATAGTTAACTTACAGGTTTATCTGGACATAACACCACTGTGAACGGATGGGCATCCGTGTATGTAAATTTCAAATTGATACGTTCTTGTTACTTGTCCTTTAGTAAACAAAGTTACTCTAGCCACTGAGGTCATTCTCAGTTTCAGCCCCCTTCCTTAAAGGACCCCTCTGCTATAAGAGTTTGTCACTGGAACAGCCTGGAGTGGCCCTGCTGGCATTTTCAGCCCTAGGTGTACTTGCTTTAAAAGTGTAAATTCAAAGTAAACACTTAAAGCAACCTGATTACTGAACAGGAAGACAGAACTGGTTGTACTTTGCTTCTCTCATTCTATGCAACTAAGTGAGCTTTATTTATGATTTAAAATTTAAACAACAAAACAGTAAGAAGTACAAGATGGAATATTTCCTTTTGATGAATACACATTTTGGTTCATACATGAAATATTTCACTGAATTTGACATTGAAATACAGCTGTTTCCATTTGTTTATTTTAAAGAATAAATCAAGAAAATAAGTTGTTGTGACAGTAGCAATTGCCTAAATTGTACCTTTTATAGATTATTTCAGTTTCATTGAAGTTTACTTAATAAGAAGGGTTTACATGTGAGACTTCAACCGGAAGACCAGTGTTTAATTTTAAATACATATACAAAGAGAATAATCAGATTGTTTCTTGTGTGCAATATTGACTATTTTATCTTTTTTTTTACTGGAAAGATTACACAAAGAATTATTTTAAAGAGAATTTCCACTGTTTGCATATTCTTTCTTGCCATTTTTATTATTCATTTTACTTTACAATTATTGCTGAAGATGTTTTGATCACACAGAGGAGGGGATTATTTTCTAACCCTCTCTCCTCTCTTTGATTAAATAGTAATATTCATGAAGAATCTATGAATGTATTTCATATGTTCTTGAATATATTTCTAAATATATTAAATATAATTGACTTTCTATACATATTTATTTGAAGACTATTCACAGACATTCAAGAAAAAATCTGTCAAGCAAAGTTTCAGTAAATTGCTAAATTTGGTGAGTTACTTGGTGACTTTAGCCATCTATTGAGTATTGTCACCCATTGGAGATGAACAGTTGTATGTGCATTGATCTCCACAGGGTAGGTGAAGAACAGAATATGTGAAATAATTCATCCATGATCAGAAAACCTGTGCTCAGAGTACTGCCTTCCCACGGCACTGGCCCTTCTAGATACTTCCTCACGCATATCCACCAAAAGTAGAGTAGACCGTGACATGCCACCCAAGTCCTCTATCCCTAGAAATTCTGCACTGAAGGCAAGAGCCAAAGGAGGCTACAGAACAGTGAGTCCAATTCTCACGTTGGCCCAATCACCAGGCATTAGAGCTGACAAGGTAGCAACTCTGCCAGGCCAAGGACTTGCTTCCAGGGCAGTTCACTGAGCGCATCTCTCCTGAGCTACATTTTTAACCCTATTAAATCCCTTCCTGTCGCAAGGCCTTTGCAGTCATCATTCTTGACCAGCTTTCTCCTTGGGCTCTTGAAATAACATTCTCATCTAAAGTTACTCTTACCCTAGCCATCTTCTTTGCTTACCGCCCATTTATCTCAATTTGTTCTCTTATTTTTTCTCTACCTGGGATCAGTGCTTGGCATACAATGAATTCCTAGAAGCGTTATTGAGATTTTGAAAGAATGAAGATTTGAAGGGATAAATAATGAACTACGAAGAAGGACTCTTAGGTCATACCCAGGCTCAGTGGGATGAGCCCCCCTGCTGTGTACACATGAGGGCAGTTGACACACCTGTTTGTGTGAGCACTGACCTGCTACATTACCCAAGCAGGGGAGGGCTTGCCCCACATCAGCACCCAGTCACTGGTCCAGCCACTTTGGGGATCCTCAGCCCTCCCGCTGGGCCCCGCAGGGGTACACTCCCGAGTCTTAGCTTCTGAGCAAGGTCATTGGAAGCAGCACTCAACACAGGTGGCAGGACTGGCCTCAGGGTCCAGGGTGAAAATTCTGGTTTCTCTGGTGCACTGCTGCGGCACCCTTGGCATAACCTCACCTTCGTGTGAAGGCTAGAGATTTGACAGGTGAGCAGTGGTTACTTAGACTTTTCCAGTTCCCATGGGCTCAGCTGGGAAAGGAGGCCAGCAAATAAAACCAGCCTCAGCTGGTATGTATGGGATGCGCTCCTCTCCCTCCCAAATCATTAACAAAGACTGACACCGTAGTATTTATCAAAAAATCTTGTTCCCTGAGTGGTGATACAGAATAATTATCTCAGCATGCAATCAGCACAGCAAATCTTCTTCAAAGCAATTTGTGGCAAGGATATGCATTTTTAAAATAGATTAAATTTTCAAGAGCTCGCCTCTTAAACCTGGTCAGAATGTATTTACCACTCACCTGGTGTGATGATGCCTATCTCCTCCAAGCTGGATTTCTCTTCATTAGGTCTTACTTAATTGAATCAAGCCCAGTCATTTTGGGATTGTCCCAAAAGCAAACCTTTTATCTCAAAACAAATGTGTCTTAACAAGGCACTAAAGTAAATAAAGCCTGCTTTCCACTCACCAGAGCTCTGACTCCTCCTTTTAAAAGCTTATCACCTACTTCATTTGTTTTTCTTTTAAGTGAGGAAATTGCTTATGGAGTTAACTGTTGCCAGTGAAAGCAACAAGTTGGCTTTTTGTTTGTTTCATTTAACTGTTAAGAAATACCTTGTTCCTTTCCTTTTTTTTTTTTTTTTTTTCTGTCTGTGTGGCAGGTAGAATTCCCGGCCTTGTGCTTGTTAGGCAAATGCTCTATCGCTGAGCTATGCTCCTAGCCTCTCTCTCTTTCTCTCCTCCTTTCTCCATATATAGCTTGAATTTATTTATTTTTTTTTAATGTGTGTGGTGCTAGAGATCCAGCTACATTTTACCCCCAGCCCGGTCCTCCCTTTTGGAGACAGGGTCTCACTCTGTAGTTCAGGCTGAAAAATGAAAGACCACGACTCTCAATATGTAACCCAGGCTGGCCTCGAACTCATGGCAATTCTTGTGCCTCATGGCAATCCTTGTGCTGGTATCACAGGCATGCACCAGCACGCCTGGCTATGTGGTGCTGGGAAATCGAATTCAGGGCTTGTACCTGCTGCACAAGCGTTCTAACTGCTGTACTAGTCCACCAGTCCCCCCCACCCACCCTCCCCACCTTTTTGGTTTTTGAGATAGGGTTTCACCAAGTTCCTAAATTGCCCAGGTTGGATCTCAAATTTGAGATCATCCTGCCTCAGCTTTCCAGAGTGCTAGGATTACAGGTCTGTGCCACTGCCCCAGCTTCCTGATCCTCCCCCTTTTTTTCCTTCAGTAAGCTAGTTGTTCCCGGTTGGTATGTGCTGGCAGTGCTGTAGGCCTGTCACAGTGTGAGCAACAGTGTCATATTCTGCCCTGCTCGGTTTCCGCTGGGATGGCCTGGAACTGGAACTTCCGATCTTTATCGAACTAATGAGAAATCGAAGTCCCTGACCCTGCCTTCCCTCAGAACCCAGAGGGTAGTGGTGCCACGCAAGGTGCAAGGTTCGTGGTGGCGCCTTTCCTCTGCGGCCTGTCCTCCCCACATCTGAGCCGCTGGGGTGGGTGTCCGGCCACGGGCCACGTGTTCACAAGCGGATGCCTTCTGCAGACCTGCGGGCAGCAGGCGCCCGTGGGGGTGGAGATGGGACCGCGGCTCAGGAGAAGCTAACCCACCTGGAAGCAGGCCCTTCAAGGTCTGCACCCCAGCACACAGATCCGGCCGTGGCCGGGGTGGGCGGGGGCGGCTCCGGCCCGGAGGACCTCAGACTGCCTGGCACGGGACCTCGACCTCCCTGCGGTCGTGTCCTGCCTCCGCGTCAACTCCTCCTTCCAGGGGAGACCCGAGGCACCTGGGCGGCCACTGCCCCCGCTGATGCTCCCATGAAGCGCCACCGGGACGACTGCGAGACCACGTCCGTTGGAAGCCCTGGGCCTTGGGCGGCGGAGGCCGGGCCAACTTCCAGCCGGTCACCTGACAGGCCACGCGGGAGTCGCCGCCCCGCCCCCCTGCCCGACTCCGGGGGTCGCACTGTCCCGCGTGAAGGGCGGGAGTCCCGAAACGCCCGCGAGTTCTCCCGGACGCGTCCTCTTTCGGCTTCGGGACCGGAAATGGGGCCCCCTCTCCCCAGCGCAGGGGCGGAGAGCGGGCTGCGCCCACCCTCAGCGGACGCGGAGCTTCCGATCGTGCCGCGCCCCACGCGGGCCTCCCCTCCTCCCTCCGCTGGCTGCCCGCACTCCGCCCTGCGGCCTTCCCAGCCCGCCCCAGCTTCCGCAGCTCCCCAGGCCTCCGCAGCAGGGAGACGACCCCCAGACGCGCTCTGTTATTCACACATGCCATTCTAATATTAAACATGCGCTGTTTCCAGCCCCTCAGCCCGCACTCCCCGTCAGCGTTTGGAGAGGCCTGGCTCCCGCAGGTGGCCCGGGGCGAACATCCCCATCCTGGCTCAACCGCCTAAACTTTTCTGAGTGCACCTTCGAAGGCCCAGGGAGGCTTCCGACCCGGAGAGCGGGGTCTCACAAGGCCTGGATGGGCCCCGGGGATGTGCGTTTACGCCAGGTACCAGGAGGCCGCACGGGTGTCACTGAATCACTAAGATGGACAAGAGCCAGCTGCGGGTCCCTCCCCTTCCACCCCATTAGAAAGGTTTACCAAATCAGTTAATACCGCGAAAATGATGTCAGGAAAACTAGCCCCCTGGAAGGACTCCCTGGCTTTCGTGAGGCACCCAGCCGCAGAGGAAGCGCCCCTTATGTCTTCCAGAGCCCTCCCCTCCCCTGTGCTTGAGGAGGAGGGGGCTTCAGAAGCACATCAAAGCCCCAGGCCAGGCCACTGGCTCTGTGAACTTGGAAACCGGATGTTTTAAAGCAGCCGGTGACTGGAGACTGAAAGCTGAGCTGGAACTTCCTTTAACTAATGTGAGAAACCAGGTTCAGATCGTGCGTGGATTTGAGCACCCATGGAACTGGGATAGCCATGAATTCAGGTAAATGGGAGTGTTTTTCCTCGTAGGTTCAGACTCCACCGCCACCAGTGGCTAGATGTGAAATCTGTAATTTTTCCTCAGTTTCCTAATCTGTACAATGGCATCAAAGCCTATTGTGTTTCATTCTTGTGAAAATCGTATCTAATGCAGATTAAGTTTGCATATGTTTTAGCGTTCCTGTAATTCATGATCTAGGCCACTATACCTATGAACAGAGCTTCAGATTCCAATGCAAATTAATTTTTTAAACCCAAGTGTGGGTTCATTAATGTTTTAATTGGAAAGAAAAGACAAGATAGAAATTTCATGATGCCAAAAGAAAAATGTAGATTCCTATTCTTAGATATTACAAAATACATTATTCTTTTTTAGAGTTTTGTGTTTTTTAATTGGCACATAAAAAGCACATACACAATAATGGGGTACCATGTGATGTTTTCATATGTGTATATATTATGTAATATTTAAACCAGGGTCAGCATACCTGTGTCTTCAAATGTTTGGCACTTTAAAAACAGCCCAACTTTTTTGTTGTTTTAGCTTTTTTGAAATATATAGAGCTTTACTATTATCTATCGTCACTCCATTTTGCTTTTTAAATTATTAGGCCAAATAGTTGACTTTCTGGTTGTTAGTAAGCCTGAACGAAACAGCCCAAGCAAGAGTCAGGAGGAATCAAAACTCGCCTTCAGAGCTTTTGTGATATTTGCACCCTGAAATGGCTCCCCCAACCTCTCTCGGTTTCCAATCCTGGGGTTTTCAATTACCCAGGGACCAGGATAGGTGTTGGGGAAAGTACTACTACCATCCCTGGGACAAATGCCGCGAGAACTGCGGTCACTGAAACTTCCGCCTGACTTGAGCAGGGCCCTGTGTGAGCCCCCAGACAGGTGGATTTTGTTCCTAAATTGCTACTCTGTATCGTCAGCAAACAGGATGGCTGGTCACACCTTCCCACCAAGCTTAACAGGCCCACAGAGAGAGAGGTCGCTGCTGCTCGGAGGTCCGGAGAGGGGGCTGGGAGGGAGTGAAAAGTCGAATAATCCGGGTGGGAAAATCGGGAACGTAGAACCGTGGTGGCGCTGAGCGCCGCCTTGGCACGTGAGTGTGAGTACACCGAGGGCCAAGCGCCTGGCGTTTCCGTTCCCTCGGAGCTGAGATGCTGAATTGCTAATAGCTTCGCTGGGGTTCCGCCCCCTGCTGCGACGCCTTGCATGATTTCATCAGAGTTCAGGCGCCTTAAAGTATCACAGTGTAGGCTTACGCGTGAGGCGCGCATTCGGGCTCTTGATGAGGATGCTGAAATTCTGCAAAGAAGAACTTTCCCACGAAATCCAGCCTGCAGGTCAGCCTCCACAGACAGACTCTTCCAAATGAGATCACTTGCTGGAAACACCGCGGCGACGTCCCTGGCTTTAATGCGCAGAACAAGTTTGGAGCTGCTGCTTTCCACTCTTAGGAGTGGTGTCTTTCCCCGTTTCCCCGGATGTCTCCCCTACCTCACCTGACTCTGATTCAGCTTTCAGATTTATTTCATAACTGCTCTTATTTCTAATCCCCCCCATCCACATGGCCTTTAAGATCTTGAATTTCCACTTTGGTTCCCATGGCTTGTTGGGTCATGAAACCACGTGAAGCCTACTTTTAAAACCCAACGGGGCAACCTGAGATTTGTACGTCTAATGTGTCTTTAGACAGATGGCATCTGTAACCAGATAGGAATCTATTTCAAATCAATATACTTACTGGTTTGAACATTTAACCTGTTTGTTTTTCCCAGGATGTTAGAGAGGAATTATTTATTTTCTCTTTTCATCTTTCTGATTTTCTCCTCCTGGGTCAGTAACTTTATTTTATTTATTTATTTATTTATTTATTTATTTATTTATTTATTTATTGCATGCCCAGATACTTTGACAGAAATATCTGGAGTTACTCAACCTTTTACCAATTCATGTTTCTTAATAGTGAAGTTTTTATTGTTTTAGTGACAATTATTTATGTGTGTAGACCTGTCGTGTACAGAGACTTCCAGAAAGGTGGGGCTGGTGTAAAACTGGAACATTCTGATAATTGGTCGCTTGGCTCCATTTGGGAGTTGCAGCGTGATCCTTCCTCACAGGTTCACCGCTTGGGTAGTAGGCAGTTTTTGTCCAGCAAACACACTGAGAACCTGTTGTTCCAGGCACAATACCTGGCATGAGTCATGCAAAGGAAAGTAAAGAGAGGTCCTTTCCTGGGTGGAATCTGGAGATGGTGGCAAAAAGTGGACTGATTTTGATTCAAACAGTGCATGATGGGAAGAGGCGGCAGGGTTGTGGGAGCTGAAGAGGAGGTGTCTGACCTGTCTTTGGGAGGCCAGAGTGGCTTCCCAATGTTGGTGGCACCTCAGTTCAGTGCCATGAGAACAAAAGAGGTGGATGGATGGAGAAACAGATCCAGTTATAGTGGTAGTTTAAATGTTCTTTTTATGTAGTTAGGATATCATTTGCCTAAAAATAACAAAGTAACGACTGGTCGGGAAAGCTAATTTTTTCACACATTAAGTTCAGACTTGATATGGAGGCTCCACGGTGTCAGAGACCCACGACCTGCTATCTTGTGGCACTGCCGTGCATGGTGTATTAGACAGCTTGTCATCCCTGGGACAACATATCTGACATACACAACTTAAAGGACCAGGCTTAATTCAGCTTCTAGTTTCAGAAGTTTCAATCCCACTGGCTTCACGTCAGGAACATTTGGGTAGAGGGGCATCATAATGTATGACAACTGCTGACCTTGTGGCAGCCTGGATGCAGAGAAAGTTGAAAAGAGACAGAGAGAAAAGAAGGGGTCTAGGAACGGCCTTCCTCCAACAGGGCCCACTCAGCTATAAACTCATCAATGGATTGACCCATGGATGAGATTATTGTCCTCCCAATCCAATCACCTTTCTAGACTTCACTTGTAAATATGGCTACATTGGAGACCAAGCTCTCAAAGCTGAGTCTTTGGTGGATACGTCATAATAAAACCATAATGTGACTTGCATTTCCGGGTTCCTCTTGATCTAAAATGGCTGGAGGAGTTCCAGCCATGACATCCTCATTTCGGGCATCATAAAGATGGAAGGGAAGTAAAGGAAGCTTTTGCTTTTTAAGGAGAACTTCTCATATGCCATGCTGTTCTCATTGACAAACTTACTACGTTGCTATACCTAGCTACAGGGAGGGTAGGGAACGAGGTCTTCAGCTGTATGGCGGCATGCCCAGGTAACAGCATGCCAGTGTTGTCAGTAAAGAAGAAGGACAACTGCTGGGAAGCAGCCACCTTTCTCTGCCTCTGTGGTGATTGTGGGAGGAGAGAATGCCGCAAAGGAGGGAAGAAAAGCTTATCTTGTCTCAGGGAAGAGATAAAGTTAAGTAGGTCAGTTTGGCTCAGAGTTTGGCTTGCCAACAGATAAGGCTGGGGAAATAAACAGATGCTAAGTTATGGGAGGTCTTGTAAACTGTGCCCTGCTGGGGACTTGGAGTTTTATTTAAAGGTCTACTGAGCAGTGCTTAGAGGAGTTTTAGCCTGGAGGTAAAGGGGCAAGTGCATCAGAAGGTGAAGCTGGGACAGTCTAGACTAGTAGGCAGGGGCATAGGGATGGGAAGAAGTTAACAGATTCCTGAGATCCTGGAGAGGTAGAACTGGTCAGATATAGGTGACATGTAGGTGGGGAAGAGACAAGATGGCAGACTCTCAGGCACCTGGGTGGATGTGGCACCATTTATCCAGGTGACAGGGAATGCCGGAGAAGTTGGGTGGAGAAGGCAAACTTGGTTCAGATATTCTGTCTCCACATACAGACCTAATTAATCCATAGCAGCAATCATGAAGCATAGTTTACACACCATAAATTTGCCCATGTTTAAAGTAGAGTTGCATGAGTCTTGGTAACAGAGTTGTGCAAACATCACTATTGTCCAATAGTGGAAGATTCCCATTGTTCCAGAAAGTTCTCTCTACTCCAAATCTCTCCACCGCTACCTCCATAGAATCACTTACTAGTCCTGTCAGATAGACTGTTTAAAGAGTAGATGGAGTAAACTGAGTGAAGTGATTTTTCTGGTTGGGTAGAAAGAGGGAATCATGCCACCAGAAGAATGTTCTAGACTGCCTAGAGGGCTCCTTCAGATCTCACACCTGCCCCATATCCACTCAAGGCTTCCCTTCCCGCCTCTCCTCTACCCAGAAGAAGTTCCTGTGAGAGTTGGGCAAAGAGGTATTCTTCATGTGTGCTAAGGCAGAAACATGGTAGGGAACCCTGTGTATGTTGGGTTTTAACAATTAGCTCGGTAGATTTTTTTGTATTATTATTGAACCAGATGTTCATGATTTTCTAGTTAGAGCTCAGATTTTGATGACGTGGTAAATATGGAAAGAGTAGTGCCTTGCTTCAGGGGAACATCCCCAAGTTTTTCTGTAAAAGCATGTTTCAGTGTCCCCAAGGAATTGGCCTGAAGTACCTCTCCTTCAGTAAGGGTTTCAAGTAGAGGTCAAGAAACTTGCAAATCCAAAGAGCGCGCTCACCTCTCCTGATACAATGGCCTTTGGTTTGTGGCTTGAATAATCCCACCCATAGATGCAGGTGGATACTTATTATTACTGTTATTATTTTGTAGCAATGCACCTCTGTTGAATAGTTTGAGGACAAATCAATTTAAAGACCCCTGGTTTACTTCAGGAAGATTCTTTGATCAGAATCTCTTTTTCTAAGTACCTGACTTTAAGCTTATTCCAGGTATCCAAAGTTTCCCAAATTCCATTTCAATTATATCTATCAGAAGTAATATCGATATGTTAATTAGCTGCTAACACTATCAATACTATGAAGCTTAAGACCACTGTTTTATAAATGAGAATTGTATAGGCACTTTCCTGTGCTCTTTTAATTATCTCAAAGTAATATGATTCAGTGCATTTTGGGTGGGGACTGTGGTTATGACACATTTCTATTCCTTACAAGGAGGGGTTTTTCCCCTGTTCCAACCTCTCCCAGAGGTCGTGCAATTGCTCTCATTAAAAAAGTAATATTACAAACTATTGAATCCCAGTGTTTAAAAAATCTTCATAACAAACATACTTCAAACTCAACCTTGTTCAGCACTGGACTTGCAACTCATATTTACTGCTGCACACTTTGAAGAAAGTGTCAAATAAATAAGTTACTAGGCATTCCTTTGTCCTACAGATATATTTTTTCCCACCCCCCTACAGATATTTGTTGAGCACTCACCACACACCAGGCCTGGCATAGGCACAAAGGATGCAGCAGTGAACAAGACGAGAAAGGGCTTTGCCGTTTATCTGGAACTGACATCCTTGCAGGCAAGAAATGGACAGGTAACAGGATCATTTTGAACCCAAATGGCAAGGGAGCAGCTAAGGTCAGGAGGAGGATCATTCACAAGAGAGAGAGCTCAAGAGAAGAGGCAGCTGGGCATGCTGGAGGTAGCTGTGGGCTGCAGAAGAGTCATCTGGGGAGACTGGTAAACAATGGTGGTGCAGGGGGAGTGAACAGACTTTTGGGCAAGGCCTAGATCAGCTAGCCCGTAACCTGTGACCTTATGCTTGGGTTCTGTGGAAGGGCTATGGAAAGTCAGTGGAGAAAGGGCTATAAGCACAATAAGGTGGTTCCATACGAAGATCGGGCTGTGGGCTGAAGGCTGGACCAGGGGTGGGGTGAGAGAAGAGGCAGGGAGGCAGGGTGGGAAGCTATTGTCTAATAAAAGTCAGAGGAGACTGTGGCTCTGCATGGGCAGCGGGGAGGCGGGTGGACGGAGAAATGGGACTGGGGCGTATTTCAGAGTGAGAACGCTGGGATGCAGTGATGGGTGGGAGAATTACGCGAGGAAAGAGAGGAATCAGACATAGCTCCAAGGTGATTGGCTTGAACAGCTGGATGGTGGGGTGCTGTTTACAGGGGCTGCAGGAAGAGAGCGCAGAGAATCAGCGTTCTGTATGAAACACCTTAAGTCTGGGATGTTTGTTCATTCATCCATCTATCCATCTCTCTTTGACCACATTCTGTTTCAAGTACCAAGCATGTTCACCGGGATCATCAAGGTGAACGAGCAGGGGTTCTTGCTGTCCAGTACAGCAGACTGAAACACAGAAGGAGAGTTGTGATGTAGGTTGGTCAGTGACACCAGAAAGGTGTGTCAAAGGACCAGCCACGTTCAGATCAGTAGGCATGAATGATGCTCGAAAGTCAGGAGTTCTTTGAGCCAGGTCTTAAGAGATGATAGTAGCAGTTGAATTTGCCCACATGTAATTTGCCTTGGTCACTAAAGATGGTGACCAGGGGATCATTAATGCAGCCTAGGGAGGGACAACTGAGGAAGTGTGTGACACTACAGAGGAGCAATGGAACCACAATAATTTGGCATCTCCTTTAAACCTAGATCTAACTGAGGCAATGACACCTGACATCATAGGTTTGTAAAGACACAAGTATGAACACATACACCCTGCTAGGTTGGCCACAAATAGAATTCTGCTAAGAAAAATGTATTTTTCATTTCCCAGAGATGTCTTTCCATATGTAGGGAGGCCTAGAGAATTTGAAGAATTTTCCCAAGGTCACTCAGTTGTACCCAGCCAGAATTTCATCCGGTAAGGTCTGGCTGTAAAGGCCTGTCCCAGAGGAGGCATGGTCGGGAGATCAGGTCATGACAATAAGGCTGTTTCAGAGCCGCGTGTTCAGTATGGTCAGTACCCCATTTATGCTTGTGATGCGGAGGGGCTGGGCATTCACTTACAGCAGTTATACATGCACACATATATGTGCTAGGCAGAGAACTTTTCCAGAAAAATTTAAAAGCATAAAAAGCCTTTAGTAACCACCTTTGGAAACTTGAAATGAGGAAAACGAAACTTTTAATGTTATAATTTTCTGCTTGCCTTTTAAAAATGTGAGAGTGTATTTTTTCCAATCAAAATATTAAAGATAGGTACTCTAGATAAAGGCAGGTCAGAACCCCTGAACCATCTTGCTGATCACCCAAAGTACAGTGGAATTTTTAGGACACTGGGTCATTTTCCTTCTCAAAGCCACTTTGACGTTGCCTTGGGGCATACTTGGGTAGCAAGGACAGTCACTTTTGAAACCTGAATTCCTGAACCTTTTTCCTTATGCCTGACACTAATTTCTGTTGCCCTCATAGTAGAGCCAGAAATGGAAAGGGTGGAGAGAGAGAGAGAGAGAGAGAGAGAGAGAGAGAGAGAGAGAGAGAATATGACATGAGTGCTTTGGGAGAAATATTCTTGATTGTTTTACCTTGAAGGATTACAGTATCAGCCAGAGGGGTTTTAGGGATGGTAACTGGAGCTAATGGATGATTTAGGACACGTAGAGAGTTAACCCAAGCGGGGCACCTCCAGGCAGCAATGAAGATGGAAAGACCAATGGAAGATCATATATTTCCTTTCTACATGATTCATCCGACACCATTTCAGGATGACAAATACCTGAACCACAGAGGTGGCAAATAGGTTGCCACAAGTGCCAAATCTATTTACTCGCCGTTGCCTGTCAGTAGCGTTAAATTGAGAAAAATTCTGAAAGGAAGTCTGAGCTCGGTGGGGACAATGAAATTGATAATTGACTAGTGATGTCTGCTATGGGCAAGTGATAGATAAGTACAGTGTGTGCCAAGCTGTCCTCACCCTTGCCAGAGTCGACCCTGCCTTTGGTTTTGTCCTTGCATGAGATGAGTAATTCAGATTCTCCTAGCTGATATGTAGTTCATTCTTCCCACTGTGCTCATAGCCCTCGGTTCATACTTCTGGAGCCGCACTTGCCACAGCCTGCCTCATGCCTGCATTAGTCACCCATCGTTCTCTCTGTCTCCCCCTCCTGCCCCCAGCTTATTGCTCCGGAGGACATGGGCAGTGCCATCTTCTTATTTCCAAACCTCTGACACCGTGCGCAGCATCCCAGACACAGTCAACACAGTTTGCTTATCGAACTGAACTTCTGGGCTTGAATGTTAGTGACAACCTGAGAAGCACAGTAAAAGAAGGGAGCAGCTCTGAAGAGGGAGGGAGCCACGTGCGTAAACACCCTCAGCTCACTCACTGTCCTTTGTGTTCCTTTTCTATGGATGCTGCAACAAGTCACCACAAACTAGTGGCTTGAAACACAGATTTAGTATCTTATAATGCCAACCTGGCAGAGCTGTGTTCCTTCTGGGGTCTCTTAGAAAGAGTCTGTATCTGTGCCCTCTCCGAATGTAGAGGCCTGAGTGGCTTTCATGTCCAGAGCCAGAAGACAGCAGCCTTAATCTCCAGGAGTCTCTACTTGCCATTGCCTCTTCCCCTTTTGAAGATTCCTGTGTTAACACTGAACCCACAGGAAGCATCCCGGAGAGGCTGGCTATGTTTAGGTCAGAAGAGTGGCCACCTTTGTTTTGTCTGCAACTTCAGTGTGGTGTCATTGGGTGGGGTAGCATAGTTGTAAGTTCTGAAGGTTAGAAAAGGGACATCGTAGTCTGCCTGCCACATCTTCAGGTGAACTTACAGATGACTCTGAACCTCCAGCCACTGGAGTGGAGAGACATTTCTCCTGACTCAGGATAAGAGCTTCTTTCTCTGGTTTCACAAAGGTCAGTGTAGCGCCCAGGGTCCCAGGCCATGGCCGTAGGGACCATTCCACTCCCATTTGTCATATGGCACAATGCTGGCACTGTCACGCTGTGAGGTACCTACAAGTCCATGTCACATTATCTAGCTTGGAACCTCAGTGAGGAGCATAGTGCGCATCCAATGACCCAGGATCTCAGGGGACTTTTCTCACCCTTCAGAGAGCTCATTTCTACCTCAGGACCTCTAGCCAAACCTGTCCAGTGAGCTAGAAGGCTTTTAGGATGAGATTCTTTTTCTCCGGGACATGCACACACTTGGAGCTTTTAATGGAGCAGAACTCCCTGAGGTGAGGAATTACAAAAGGTCCAACCACTTGCTTGCAAATAGGGTGGAGGAGTAAAAAACACTGAGAAGGAAACATACATTGACACCTCAAAAATGTCTCAGGCCACACCTTTTGCCCAGCTTTGCCTGGGACCTGTTTCAGCTGCATAAATGTCTCATTACAACCCTGCCCAGGGAATGATCAGTGTGTGGGGCTGTGTGAGTCGTAGGGACCTGATCCTATCTAAGCGCCAGGCAAGATGCAGCTCCCCCCTGTCCATTGGCTGCTGGGTGGTAAATGCCCAGGCTGGGCTGGGCACGCCAGAGCATCCTCAGGAGCTGATGACTGTTTATGCGGCTGGCAAGGAGTTCTGCTTCGGTGTGAGATGAGGCTTGTTTAGAGTAGGACGCCCAGAAGGGTTTATGGAGGGCTGGTGCTGAAATAGAGAAGTCATTAAGGAGAGGTGGGCAGCGTTGGAAGAGGGAATATTTAGTAATGACATGGGCACAAACATTGGGCAGGGAGGGCCTTCCTAGAATGTGCTGTTTTCTATTTGCTTTGTAGGGGAGGAGAGTCTCCTACCTTTTTTTGGAAAATGAGAATAAAACGATGTGAGTTTAGTGCTAGTGAGAGGCAGAAGAATGCTCTGAAAGTAAAAGTTCTTACCTTGCCTCCAGAAGCACAGATGGGCCCTGTCTTTGACCTTGTGTCCCGCTTGGAGGAGAAGCCCACAGGGTTAGCAGGCCCTGGAGACTGACAAGAGCAAATCATGCCACTCCAGAGCCAGGGAGAGATTTCTGGTTTTTCCATCTTGCCGGTACTTTATTTACAAGCAACGACCAGAAGACAAGATTTTACATTTTCTCTTTTAGAACTCATTTAAAACTTCCTGACACCCTTAGAGATCTTTACCTAGAATCTAAGACTTAAAACAGATACAATTTCCACATGTGCTACTTCAGAGTATTTGCAAATGCCTTATTTTTCTGCATTGATTTTCCTCATGCATAAGTAGCTGCATCAGAAATAATTCTCCTAATAAATGCCTGAAATGGGAGGCCCATGAGCCATGGTCAAGTTGCCTAGGTCTATGTAGCATGCCTTTCTTCATAGAACATTTATCTCTTATCTGAGGTCTTATTCTTCTGTCAATCATGAGCTTCTCCTTTTCCCCAAAAAAATGGGCAGAAAATTCAGGACAAACATAGTTACTGAGACGTGACACAGGCTTGGCCAGTCATAGGTCTGCTTCCTCTGAGTAGAACAGTTAATCCAGGAGGAGCACATAGTGTAAGGTGAACACACGCTGATCAACCAGGAGTAGACACATGGCTCAGGCTTGTCCAGTTATAGGGTTACTTCCTCTGGATACTGTGATTGATCCGGGGAGAGCACATGACCCAGAATGAATGCACCCTGATTAGTCAAAAGCTGATACAGGACCCAGGCTTGACTACTGTAGGACTACTTCCGCTGGACACAGTGATTTTTTCCGGATGAGCATATGATCCAGGCAAGGGCAAAAGAGTGGTTTGGGGAATGGATATATATTAATTTGAAGAGAAGTGTGCTTTCTACTGTAAGGTAGATTATGTTACCGGGCCATAGAAGGTAGCTTGTCCAGAGCAGAAAAGAATGGAGCCACAAGGGAAGCAAAATGGACCCGAGAAGTGTGTATATATATATATATATATATATATATATATATAGTAGCAAAAGGCAGTGCTCAGGCCCCGGGACATGGTATCAGTAACACTACGGGCTTCATAGTTTAGTGAGCTGAGAAATTCTCTTTCCATATTTAAGGTTTTTTGAGTTGAGTTTCTGTCATTTATGGCTCAAAGAGTCCTGGTACTTTTGGCAAATGCATTTTTAAAAATGAAATTATTTCAATGGATCTCGCACCAGCTCTTTGTCCAGAGAACACAGCCAAGGAACAGTTTGAAGAATCTGCCCTGCTGTTGATGGTGAAGTGGCCATCATGAGAATGTGAGTCTGCGCCAAGGATTTTGTGCCCTGATGGTCCCAGAGCAGCTCCAGAATGTTGCGATAGGAGGAAGCTTAGTCAGTGGGAGACAGTATGGCACTGCAGCGTATGGCATGACGTCCGGACCCGGAACAATGGGCCCATCCAAGTGCTGTCACTTCCTGGCTAGTGTAAAGTTGGATTTCTTCCCTGAATTTCCTGTGTCTTACCAACCTCATCTGCCAGTGGTGCTGATAATGATATCTTCTAAGCAGAGGGCTGAGCAGAGCATTCTGTGAGGTATTATTGTTGCTAACTGGACCCCAGATCCTAGAAATATATTGCTTGTGCCTAAACTCATAAACTCTTTCATGAAGTCCTAGTTTGGTCCTTTTCCTAGCTAAGTATCTTTGGTGAGACACTTAACATCTCTCAGCCTCTTTATTTTTGTGAGAAAAGAGGATAAAAGTGCCTTTCTTACAGGACTATATGCATGCTATCTACAAAGGATTAATATCTACAATATTAAAAAAACAAAAAAAGAACTGACCCCCCCCCCCAAAAAAAAAAGGCAATTGAGATGAACAGATACTTCCCAAAAGAGGAAGTTCAAATGGTCAGTAATTACATGAAAAATGTTCAATATCTTTGGCCATTACAGAAATGCAAATCAAAACAATGCTGAGAGTTCATCTTACTCCAGCAAGAGTGGCTATTACCAGGAACTCAAAACACAAATGCCGGTGAGCACCTAGGGGACAATGAATCCTTCTGCGTTGTTGAACTGTAAACAGGTACAACCACTATGGAAATCAGTATGGCAATTCCTCATTAAACTGAAAATAGAAATTCCATTTGACTCAGTCCTATCTCCCCTGGATATCTTTCTGGAAAAGTTAATGCCATGCTATTACAGTAATGCATGCACACCTATGTTTACAGGTACACAACTAGTAGTAGCTCACTCTAATGGGTAAAGAAAATGAGATGGAATGCACAAAGAAGTATTCCTCTGCCTTATTAAAGATAAATTTGAATCATCTAGAAGAAAGTGGACTCACCTTGAGACCATAATGTTTAACCAAGTAAATCAGACATAAAATGTTAAACACCATGTGGTTTTACTTATATGAAAAACTCAAAAAATAAATGAACAAAAGAGCAAAATGAATGTCAGAAGATAGAAAATCGGGAGGTAGACTTTGGAGAGGAGGGGAAGGGACGTGGGGCGAGTGGAAAAGAAGAATGGGGGGAGGAGAGGAGAAAACCAAAACGATGAAAATGTGATGTGTATATACACCAATGCCCTGAGCTGTACAAAACTCATGTGTCTCACAAACACATACTAATGAAAAATAAGTATTAGGGCTGGGGGCATAGCTCAGTAGTTACAGCACTTACCTAGCAAGCACAAGACCCTGGGTTCCATTACCCAGCACCTGCCTTTGTGCCTTCCTTCTTGTGGTATTGGGGATCAAGCCTAGGGTCTGAGCTATATCCCCAGGCCACTTTTTAAATTTTTGGTTTTAAGAAAGGATCTCACTAAGTTATGAAGTTGTCCGACCTGGGGTCACGTTTGTGATTCTCCTGACTTGGCCTTCTAGAGTGCTGAGGTTATAAGTCTGCGCCACCAGCCTCCACTGTTTTGAATTCAAATGGAATATAACACCTCTTCTTCAAGTCTCGAGGTGAGGAAATTCGTTCTCTTGACACTTCCTTGTTCTTTTGAAAAGTGTCTACTTTGCAGGGTTAAATTATCATATTGTTCAGAAATATGATATTTTGATAGAATGGGTTTGAAAGTCATCCAATTTTACCTTTAACTCATTGAGGTTTTGAATTGCTAGTTGATTGAATATTTTCTTGATCGTTTAGACTTTGAATAGATTTAAATGTACCATCATTATGCTAAAATGATTTGCATATATATATATATATATATAATTTCCCCCCATGCTGGAGATTGAACCTTGGGCCTTACACATGCTGGGTAAGTACTGCGCCACTCAGCTACACCTTCAGCCCTTGGTACATTTCTCCCTCAGAGAAATGCTAATGCTGTGGGAACAAAAGATTGCTAAACTTTTATTTTTTAGAAAAGAGAAAACCAATAGGATTTTGATAAATGTAAAGCTGAAAATAAATCTGAACATATTTAAATATGCCTGCAAACCTTTTTATTTTTTTCCACAGATGAAGAGTCAGGAGAACTGGGCGGAGCATGGGTGTCTCTGACCACCGCCGTGGAGGGGATGGGAAATCATCTAAACATAGCCTGCCGAAGGAGTGAAGGAGGACCAAGCGCAGAAGAAGGCATTCTCCTCGAAGGACGCTCCTGCTGGCCCCGGCTCCCCTGGGAACAGAGGAACCATTTGCACATCTGCCCTCAAACTTGACGGGCAGGCAGGCCCAGGAGTGAATGAAGGTTCCATTCATACGGCTCTTTTCATCCCAGAGTCAAGAAAGCTTGCTCAGTGCCCAGGTCAATGAGCCGTGGGGTAACCGCAGACGGGGAGCCACCTCTGAGACGAAACACAAACCCAGGTTCTTGCCAGAATATTCCACCAAGGGGATGGGCAGCCACTACACACGTCTCCAAGTAGCCAAGGGCTGCCTGCTAATGTTTCTTTATCTCTGCCAAATATTTTGGTCCTAGAGTGTCGCAAGGCATTCCATCCTTTCTGCTTGTGTTTGTCTCAGTCTCTTGTTCGTGTATTTTCTCTGCTTACCCTGTTGGGAGGCTAGCGAGGCTGTGTTATCAGCGTGGGCTTTTTAAAGCCAAACAGAAGAGAGCTGAACTCAGTAGAGTGCCTTATGGGTCAGGAAGAATTCGGAGTCAGGTATGAAGGTCCACACCCATGCCTATAATCCCAGCACTCTCAGAGGCTGGGGCAAGAAGATCAAAAGCTTGAGCCCAGCCTAGGCAATGTATTGACTTAGGGAGACCCTGACTCAAAGAAGGAGGAGGAGCAGGGAGGGGAATTTGACAGATGCTTATGATAGTGCATTTGGAAGTTTTGGTTTTAACATCCTTTTCAGGCTTCAGTTTCCTCACATATAAAATACTAATTGTACCTGCCTAATTTTTTTTTTTTTTGACAGAACTAAATGAAATCACCCACTGGAGGACCCAGCATGGGCATGGGGGCATGTAAATTCTTACTGTAGTCGCCCCCTCTCATCCCCCTGAGGTACATTTCAGTACCCCCATGGATGCCTGAAACTGCGGACACTACGGAACTCTGAAACACACTGCCTGTTCTGTCTTAACTAAACATTACCGTACGGTGCAGTCCTGACTTTTGCAGTTGGAGGAGTGATGGCAAAACTATCCAGAATTTCTTCTTCCTTCTTCACAATTTCATCGACAGAAGCTCCACTCTTACTATAGATTTTAAAAATGTCAATATGTGTTTTTCTCCCTTTTCTTATATGCAGGATAAACTTGCTTGCCAAATTAACTGGATTAAAAGACTCCTGGAAAGGTGATTAGAATGTGAGGGCCCTAACCTTAACAGTGGGTTAACTCCTTGATAATGTCATAGCTGAAGAGGCTGTTAGAAAGTGAGGAAGTGGAAAGTGGGGGCATGAGCTTGGAGCCCATATCTGGCTCCCGCTGCTCCCTCCCCGACTCTCGCTGACATGCTCTGCTTTCTGGCTGCCCTGAGTTGAACAGTTTTTCCTGACTGCACTCTTTTGCTGTGATACCTCAGCTGGCCGGGACTGGACCCCTTGAAACCATGAGCCAAAATAAACCTTTCTCTGTTTAAGTTACAAGTTCTAGATATTTTGTCCCAGCATTGACTACTGTACCTCACTAAGTCAAGGACTTTTACCTCTTCACCTCCAAGAGGCACTCTGTGGCTTCTCCTTGGCATTTCCAAATTGCCAGGGTGACTACACTTGTGCTTTGGAGCTACTGTTGAGTAAATAGAGTATGGAGGTACTGCAAGTCAGTCTGATGGCCTCGATGGCTACCGCGTGATGAGTAGGCAGATAGAGTACACAGCACAGGTATTGTTGACCAAGGGATGGTTCACACCTGGACAGCAGGGGATGACACTGTAAGGTTTCCGCACCTTACTCGGAATGGCATGTAATTTAAAACTTATGAATTGTCTCTTTCTGGAATTTTCCACGTAATATTTTTAGATTGCAGTTAACCCCACAAGTAACTCAAACTGGAAAGCAAAATTTGCAGATTGGGGGCACTCTGTTTATATTAACAATTATCATTTGTATTTCATTATCGTCACTGGAGTAAATGTATAGCTTTTCAAGGATTTAAATGTTCTTCTTTGGAGAATACCAGGTACTCTGTGACTAGCTTTGTGTAGTGTTTAAAAATAAGCCTTATTTAAAAAATAACTCCCACATTTCCTAATCCCATGCCAACTTTAGTATAGAACAAGTTCTTTACCTTTGAGCACAATATGGGCAAAGCAATTAAAAAGGGAGAAATCAAGTGAATCTCAGTTGAGTACTCCTCTCTAGCAACATAAAATGTGTGTGTGTGTGTGGGGGGGGAAGCATATGTACGGGAGGTTCTGTTTAATTCTGCTGATCCCATCTTTTATTCTGTGTCATATGAATGGTGGTCCACTTCAGAAATCCTCCTGATGGGATTTTGATAACTCTGAAATCCTTTGTTACTCACTGAAATTTCATCACTGCAGAGCAGATGCTGTACTTCTGCTTGATTACTCTTCAGAATCCTTTGCTTCCCAGAACTTTGCCCCCTACCAGAGGTCCCCAAACCCTGCGGCCACCACTGTGCCTGCTACCCATGGGTGGCCTGTTAAGCCCTGGGCTGCACACACAGCAGGAGGCAAGGGGGTGGTCATCACGCAAAACTTCGTCTTTGGCTGTATTGAAAGCCGCTTCCCCTTGCTCACATTGCTGCCTAAGCTCCACCTCCTGTCAGATCGGCAGTGACATCAGATTCTCATAAGGCTCCATATCCCATGGGGGGATGCACATCTAAGGAATCTAGGTTGTGTTCTTCAGATGAAAATCTAACACCTGGTGATCTGAGGTGGAGCTGGGTCACCACCCCTCGCCCAATCCATGGAAAAACTATCTCCCACGAAGCCTGTCCTTGGTGCCAAAAAGGCTAGGTACCACTGTTTGAAGCGACAGAGAAACCTGCATTTACTATAAGTCACCTATTAAGAGTACTCAGGCCATGACGTCAGTTTAACTATCATTTAAAGATAGGACTTCTTCCCTCTGAGTAGTTAAGGACAGGATGACCAGGATTGCCTGGAATGGTCCCAGGAATGCTTTGTGTCCTGGTACCTCACCTTTGTTAGCATTTGTCACCAGGATTTTTCACTTTGAATTAAATATTATTAGTTATAATTAATTATTAGTTACAGTTGCACTGAAATAAGCTGGCCTGAGTCTGGTCAGCTAGCCCAGGGGTGCTTTCAGCTCTTCTGGGGTCTCTGCTAGGCACACGCAAGACTCGAGCACAATGAATAGAGTTCACACTTAAAAGGAAAACTGAAAGATGAATGGAAATCTTTTTTTTTTCAATTTTTTTTCAGACTGACATAACTCAAACCTCCCTTCCGGGGACGGCAGGTAAGGTTGTGGCTAATAGAACAGTGTGCTCACACACAAGCATCTAGGGGACAGCTGGGGCCTTCCTGTCCCAAATGGTGGGAAAATCATCAATGTCAGTGGGTGGACGAGCTGGTTGGCTAGACAGCCATACTAGGACTGTGCTAAGTCACAAAGCTTCCAGCTTCACTGACCAGAGTTACAGTGAGGTAGGAAATCAGAGGTTAGGTGTGAGGGAAAACGTGCAGAAAACAGAAGCTGCGTGGTATGGAGCACTGAGAGAACAGCTTTATTCCCTCTTTTTTTTTTTTTTTGGATTGCTTGTTGGATGATATAAATCTTCAGCTATTATTAATTGGTAATGTTTTTCATTTTGTAATTAGCTTTATCAACACCGATGATCCCTCAAGCTTGCACACATTTTTTTTTTTTTAACATTTGTCCCATCAGGGGAACTGTTGCAGTTTTATGGGCCCCATGAAAACCGAGAGACACCGATCAGCTGAAGAAAGACTGAATGCCTACTATGTTTAATGTGTGCAGTTACAAAGGGAGACTTATGGCTCAATTTGCAAAGCGTGACTTTTCGTTTGCACAAATGTCTTTCTTCCACATTAATTTTGCATATTTGCAATTCTACCTTTTTTCGTGTAGATAGGAAAGGGAAACGTTAGCTCCACTGGGAACACAAGAATTTTGCCAATGGTCATGTCGTGGCTGATATAATCAGCAACATCGGATGCTTCAAACAGAAAGCCAACTGGTTCTCATGATAATGTTCCTCTGACTCATGGACTCAAAGTCAAGTTCTTGAAGGTTCACTGTATCAGCGCCATAGCATCTGATAGTACATAGACTGTTTTGTGATTCTGAATTGAAGCTCAACACTGAAGACAACATTGTGTTTATAGTGATAACAGAATTACACATTTTGATTGAACAAAGTATTGTAGTGAAAACATTGTTATTTCCAAATTAAGGACTTTGTGCAGCAGACATACACTTAGAATTCACTGTGATGTAGGTGATTTATAATTGCACCTAAACAAGCCAAATCACTTTAATTTCAAAATATTACATTGCTTACTTTTCTATCTCCCTATTCGTTGCGGAGCTACAATATTTTTGCAACGAAATGTGGAGTAGAAAGACTTCAGCACGTACACAGGTTACGCTTTTGCCCACGTCTCCCTCCTTCCCTCCTTCCCTCCTTCATAGACAAGTTTGTCCAGGTTGACTTCAAACATGCGATCCTCCCGATCAGCCTCTAGACTTGAGTTTTCTTTCTTTCCTTTTCTTCCCATGCCACTCATCATGAGTAGGATTCTAAGCATGTTAGAGCCTTTAAGGAAATATTTTATAATCAACAAAAATACCCTGTAATGGAATTAGAAAATGAGTCATCTAAATGTTGGATACATTCTGGTTATGTTTGTTCCAAACACATGGCTCCAGTGAATCAGATGGAAATATTCAATCAAATATTCGAGGAATGAAATAACAAAAAGAAAACCAGCTTTTCAGGCTTTCTAGTGACTTGAGGTTGTTCAAAAAGTTCGAAGTGAGAGACTTTTTCTTTCCCCATGAAAGAGAGTGAAACACAATGAAATACAACTTCAACCATAATTAATAGGTAAGTAGAATGAAAAGTAATCATGCTGGTAAGGATGTGAAGAAATCGGAATTCTTACACGTTGCTGGTTAGAATGCAAAACGGTGGGGAAATGCCGTGGAAAACAAAGTGTTCAAAAAACAAAAATGTAAAATTACCATTGGCTCTCCAATTTCACTCCTATGTAAACACCCAGAAGAACTGAAATCGTCTCTTCAAATTTTTCCACTGGAGTGTTGGTAGCAGTACAGTTCATAGTATCTGAAAGGTGTAAATGATCCAAACATCCATCAGTGGATGAAAGGATAAGCAAAATTTAGTGTATCTGTCCAATGGAGTATTATTCAATCACGAAAAGGGATGAAGTATTGACACATCGTGACATAGATGAACACTTATGGCATGTTAAATGAAAGAATCTAGAATCAAGGACCACATATTGTATGATTCCATTTATACAAAATTTCCAAAACCAATAAATCATAGAGATGGTAAGTCATGAGTGAGTGTTGGGGCTGGCAACGGAGAGTGACTACTACTGGATACAAGACTTTGTCTGGAGTTGATGTAAAATTTTAAAACTAGAGAAAGCTTATGGAAAACACTGTGGATGTAGTAGATGCCACTAAATTTGACAATTTTAAATGACAACTTTTGTTTTAATTAAAAGCAAGAGTGTGGCCAAACACAAATGATTGATGAGCTGTACCTTTGAAATGCTATAATTGTGTTTTGGAATATCTTGACTTATGGAAGGAATAGTTCTGAGATTCCTGTTTTTATTAGATATTTAGTGTTATGTTGGGTAGCAGGAAGAACAGCCTAAGACTTCTCAGTACTTGAATTTTACAAAATATTTAAAAGGATCATAAATAGGTGTCATTTATATGATGAGTTTTCTATAAATATTTGTCAAGGAAAGATTTTCTGAATAAATGCAAAATGGCAATACTTGTAGAAGTATTTTGGGTAAAATATTTATACTCTTCTAATACTGAAAAAAATTGAATTCTCCATTTGATGAAATTTGCTCTGAGGTTACTACATAACTTTGCACCTGTTGGAAGACAGGATCATCCTGGACTTCAAAGTAAGACTCTGTCTCAACAAAATTAAATCAGAACAAAACAAATCTTAAATCTGATCAAGTCTCTAGACTTCACTTGTAGATCATAGAACGTACAGTAGAGAAACACAGTAAATAATAGGTGAAGAAAACACCAGTCAAGTCCTGAATCTGGAGTGTTCCAAATACTTGCAAAGTAACAGTACCATCCAGCACCTATATTTTGGTCTCTCAATATCACTTCTTATAATGTATTACTCTCAAATTTGATGTAAAGGGGGTGAAGAACGATGAACCATGCATTTATGCTGTTCTTGTAATATAGTTTCAAGATCTAAAAAATGATTTGGGATGGTAATTTCTTTACAGACCTATTTCAGGCAGTAAATTCAGGACAGAGGGAATTCTCACCGCTTTGCACTCTCTACGAAATAATATGTCGCAGCTATGAATCAGTTAAATTCCTAGATGTGGGAAACTCAACAGACAAACCCCAGTTTATTCAACATGTGTGTTACAATTAAAGATGAAGAAGTGTAACTTTTTTAAGGAATAAGGAAAGCAGAAAGAGGGGGAGAGAAAGAAAGGGAATAAGGGAAAGAAAATAGGGACAGTTTCTTCAAGCAAATTCTTCTGTAAAGACCTGAAACGATGCGCCAGGCAGGTCTTTTTGACTATTCAGCACATAGCTTGAAACTCCCGGAGGGTCTCTGGGAAGGCTATGGCTGAATGGGCTTGCAGACACCAGGAATCTCCAGTTGCACTCCCCACTCTGCTTCCAGGTGGCAAGGTTCACCCAAGCGCTAGGCTTTACCCATGATATCTCAGCCCCAAGCTTCCTCAGGGACTTGAAAGTTGGACATACTTCAAAGGTAACAAAGCACTGCTTCAGGAGCTCTCCCTTGCAGGAATCCCTTGCAAATTCCCAGAGGACACCCATATGATACGTTTGTTTACCTGGGAGCTCTCACTTGGAGGTGCCCCTTGCAATTCCCTGAGGAGGACATCCGTATGGTGGGTCTGTGCACTTGGCCACCTAGTTTTGTGAAACTAGAATTGAACCACAATTGGTTAAGATCCCTGTTTCTTTCCACTCCCATGCCTCCCACTTCTTGTGTTAACACTGGAATGGTTTGAGGATGTCACTTGGGAATGCACTGAGTTTGGGCTCAGGGTGAGATGTATTAATACCAAGGAGTTGATTTCAAGGACCCTCATGAATACCAAAATACACAGGTGCTCAAGTTTCTTGTATCAAATGCAACAGATTCACATACAACCTACATAAATGTTCCCACGTACTTTAAATTATCACTAGACTGCTTCTAGTACCAGTAAATGTTATGTAAATAGTTGTTACGCTGTACTGTCTTGGGAATGCTGACAAGCAAATGTTTGTAGGTGTTCAGCATAGACGAGAATTCTTTTTCAAAAATTTTAATCCATGGTTGGCCGGATCTGTTGGTGCAGAAGCTGTGGACCGGGGCAGCTGATGGAATTTGTTTTTCAGTCATTTTCATGCATTGTAGTGTTACTTACTGCTAGGTGTTCCTGTACAGGAATGCCTTCAGGGAACTTTGTCCCTGCCACTATGCTGCCCACCTGACAGAGAGAAGTCGTGTGTTGTTATACACATGTCCTATGATACCTAGTACCAAAAGTTTGTGAGTATTGGAAGAGAAGCAAGGAACACATAGCAAGGACCCCAGCTGTCGTAGTCACTTTTTGTCCTTGTGACAGAAATACCCGACGTGCACAATTTAAGGGAGGAAAGATTTACTTTAGTTCACAGTTTCAGAAGACCACAATCCGTTCTTGGGTAGCCAGCAACAGTGCAAACACATGGCGGAGGCAGAGGTGGAGGCGGCTCCTCACAGCATTGCAAACAGGAAGTCCCTGATGGAAGGAAGTAGCAAGTACCCTTCCAAGTCCCGTCCCTGGGATCGTCCCTTTCTGGGTCCAGCCTCAGGGTTTCATCCCTTCCAGGTTTAAGATCGTAATCCACCACAAGCCTGTAGTCTATAATCTGCGACATGCTTAGCTCCTATCGCACACCTATTATCTCCCACATGACCATAATCCATCCCTCCAGACCAGGTCCCCATCTTCTCAGAGCACGTGGTTCCACAAAAAATCCGTAACATCCAAATACATGAGGCTTTTGGGAGACATTCCAGATCCAAACCATAATAAACACGTTGTCAACAGTGAGCCGTAAAGCTGAAGGAAACATTTCCCAACCATCAATAATCAAAAAGAAAAGGTCACCAATCAACACTGGAATAAATGACTCCGATATTTTTTTCTACTTTAGAAAATTCATTCCAAGATTGTTATCATATGAAAATGTGACTAAAGAGTACGCAGACAAAGAGGTTGTAGAAGTACGTCAAGACATTAATAAATATATCACAGATCAGAGAGGAGACTTTTATGTTGTGATATTTTCATCCTTACAAGTTGTATGACTTGTCGTTTATTGTACTCTTCTAAATAAATACGCTTGTTTAGGTGTAATTCGATATTTTTAACATTATACCTTAAAATGAAGGCCCTCTTACACAATTTCACATCCTGAAAAACCTGAGTCTCTTCAGGGATACCTTACCTGAACTCAAGGTTATTGGGATTATCCTACAGTGCTTTAAGAACATCTTTAAGTTTTGCATGGCAGCTCTGGATGTGATTTGGGTTATACAAATTTCTTTTGAGGGCGGTTTGCCTTTGTTACTCAGGCCAGCCCTGAACTCCTGGACTTATGTGACCCTCCCACCTCAAGCTCATAAGTAGCTGGGATGGCAGGTGCATATCCCTGTGCCTCATTATCATGGTGAAAACGTGGTTGATTGATACTTATTTCTGCCTATAATTTGGGGTACATACATGAGGACGGGAGCCACCTCTAGTATTATTCTCAATTGTGTTCCCAGTATTTGGCTCATTGGCTACCACGTGCTAAGTGCTCAGTAAATGTGGGATGAAAGATGAATGAGGGAATGAATGAATGAATGCAGAAACACGACCTCTCTTCTTGTCAACATTAAACAAGCCGTGGCTCTTGTCATCTGACTCTCCAGTTGCTTCCATACTTGCTTCTGTGTTTCAATAGGTGGTCACATGGTCTCAGCATGTTTTCTAGGTATTCACTGTTTCTATGTATTGATTTTTCAAAAGGCAAGTTATCATGAGCCTTCATTTTGTATCTGCGAAATGTTATCCTATCAGGTTTTCCTACTTCGTACATGAAAAAAATAAGTCTCTTTTTGAGTTTCAATAAGTGCATATTTCTCCTTTGTGTACTACACCTTAACTATGTAACTATACGTAACCACAGTACTCCTGAACTGTATCTTTCTATATGAAAATTAATTACAGCAGAGGAATTGCTGCAGAAACCTGACTGTGGGTGTGGTGTGGCAGCAATGGGGCAGTTCCACGGAACCACTCACTACGATGAGAGCTACTTATTTTAAGAGTCACTCTAAGGATGGCAGTGGAGCTGCTGTGTTTGAAAGCACTTTCAGAATCATGATAATTTTGCAAATATTAGGCATTCACCGCTACCACCATCATCACTATCGTCACAATCCTTGTGTTTTGCCGAGGATTATTGAATATTATTAATATACAATTTATATCAACTTGATGTGTATTCTTACTGAAAAACAAAACTGTCTACTTATTTCTTCTATCATGACATCTCAAGGGAATCAACATTGTTTGAACAAAATGTTTACCTCTCTAAAATAAGGCTATGGTAACTTGAAGGCATGGAAGCCTAGATTGTTAAAATTTAAAATGGAAGATTCTTTGGAATAACTTTCCAGGAAGAATAATCTTTTTCTTTTGACTCATAAGGTACATTGCCAGTTTATATGTTTCGTCATTTTTGCGGGAAGGGAAGGCTCAGTGTCTCTCAATACCGGCCCCCTTTTGTGTGTATCACCATCTTCTGATGTACAAGTGAGAATTATTTTCTCAGTGAAAAATCAACTTTTCATTGAAAATTGTTAACAAACATAAATTTTGGTCTTGTCTCAGTGCAAATAATAAAAAAGGTACTGTGCATATATGAGCACATGAAAGCAATGAAGCTTATGAACCTTCCTAACCCAATGCCAACCAAAAAGTGTTCCTTTTTAAAATCGAAAATAAATAAATACAGTAACCTGAATTTCATTCAAGATACCTCCATTCAACACAGACTACTGATAGACTGATAGAACCCACCCAGGATCCTGATCATGGACAGACACAACCACACCCAAGTTTCCCAACTCTCTCAATGAAAATGAACACAGTGATACAAATATGTAACAGTTTTTATATTTGGATGTGAAATGAGACCAGACAATCTTATGTTGATGGTTAATCCTACTTAGCAGCAATTCGTGTCATGTGACCTGCAGGTCTACCACATTCAGATGGACCAGGCATGCTTATCAGAGAGTTCACAACCACAGAGGAAAATTGAGTGGATTGAAGAAAATGTAGGAAAAACAAAAACAGAACAGCAAGGGTATTTTATTAAAAACCATAAAACCAGAAATAGCTTAAGGTGAACATGAATGTTAAGGTCTTTTTCGTCTGTTTTCCATATGTATATGGTGATTCTTTTCCATGGTTATCTTCAGGATAATGTGCAACTCTTCTTGGGTACTATACCACAAATGGTATTTATACCATTCTCTATATTCTAAATGTGATTTAAAGAACACAGTCGAGGTGGCCATTTTAGTGACCTAACCCCATATTTAGTGATATTTGTATAGAGCTTTGATCACTTCCTTTTGTATGATTGGGATATATCCTAAAATTGGAATTTCTGGAGCCAGTTTCACCATGTTTGATAAATAACTTTAAAAGCTTCTAGTGGACCTCAATAATTTAAGACTTACATGCCCTTTTGAACCTTTGATATTATCAGTGAAGCAACAATACACTTGCAAACACTCATTCCTTTAATTTGTACATTTGATGACAAGTTTGGATTTTTAAAAATATATATTCATTGATGATTCTTACATTTTTTTGAAGGACAGGAAGAGGGGAATAATTTTCTATCCAAATTTACGATGGCAAGGAGTCTTTTTTCTTACTGATTTGTATATATAAGTTTAACTGTTACAAGTGACAAATTCCAAGGACAGCAGAGTAAGTTGGATAATGATAATCAGATTATGTGACACTGCAAAATGTCATAATTTTTCTTTTGGATAAAACACTGAGCATATACACTTGAGTGTGTGCAGCACACACAATTTTGCAGTGGTGACTTGTGACCTGTAACTCAACTACTTTACTCATAAACTCACCTGGGGCATTTTGATATGGGTGTCAAGGAGTAGGGTCCACCCCTGGCCTCCTCCAGGACAGATCCTTTCAGAAGACTCACAGCACTTCCAGGATGCAGGTCTATTGCATTCCTGCCCTTCAGTTGGGAACATTTCTCTATGACCCGTTCTCAAGGAAAGGGGTCAGTCTTTTTCTGTTTAAGTTGTCACCCAGGACATACTGTCAGGCAAACTCTACCATGTTCCAGCTACCAAATAATCCCAGACAAATCCCCTCTCAAGGCAGCCCCCATGTTTTAATCTAGGAAGTGGGAATAATAGCTAACACTTTGCTCTTGAATTTGTAATGAATAGCAAATACAAACACAGAGGGCTAAAGCACTTTGTGTACTACACACATATTAGATATTTCATTCACATTCCAACTGCAGGATGCAGATTGACTTTTTAAAAAATCAATTTACAAAAAAAAGCCTCTAAACATATGAAACAACAAAACACTAAACAAAAGACCCTGGATATTGTAGAAAGAGTGACGACGGCTTCCAGGATGATACTAGATGGCTGGTTGCTGATGACTCAAATGAGGATCAAAACACAAACAATATCATGCTCCTTTCGTGGATATAACACAGACCACTGGAAATGTTATTTCTGTAGGATCACCAAACAGGAACCAGAGGGAATTGGGGAGCACTCAGCATCGGTTCAGCACAGTTTGGGTTGGGCGACACCCTAGCCCATCTGCTTACAAATGACCCCTGCCTGACGCCCGGTTGGAGCAGAACCATCCTTACAAGCTTGGCGACGAAGGCATGCTTGGTTCCCTTCTGAGAACTCCACGGATTCCCCCGTGAGCCTTTTTCCTATCTGATACTGACTTTCCAAAGCCCAAGCCCCCCGGGAAACATAAATGGAGCCCACTCCCCCAACCAAAGGCTGGCTGCAGCCCAGGCAGCTGGCCGAGATGCTGCTGTAGGTGGAGGACGTACGTGTCACTGAGGAACGCCAGGGGATCTGCTCCTCTGGGGCTCTGCCTCTCCAGTGAAATGATTTCCACTTGTTCTCTGCATTAGAGGCTCTGTCGATTAGGTGAAGTGGCGGTATCCTTTCCCGGTGCAATTGACAACACTAATAAAAATAGATAACGTATTTTTAAAACCTACAGCAGATTGTCATGGCAATAAATAATTGTATCATGTTGCTGTCATAGCAACCAAGTCTGTGTACCAGAGACAAATCAAGCCTATATGGAATTTTTCTAAATTTAGGTGTTTGAAAAGAGTTAAAATAGTCTATAATCGTGGAGAAGTACATTTAAAAAATTCGTAACCTTCATTGGGCATAATTTAGTCGTTTCTTAAACGCTGAACTGTTTATTGTTGTGGTTCTCCATTCACTTCAAATGATAGAACCCAACTTCTCGTTTCGTCAGATATAAAGTTTTCCTGCATGTGTGCAATGGCGTGGGAAAAGCTGTGCATTCCGTGTAGGGATTCTTAAGACCTTTCATGAACATGAAGCTTAGAGAGGACTCTCCTTCTCCCTCGGACTCTCCCTCTCTCTTCCTAGTGTTCTCATTCTTTCACTCTCTTCAAAAGTAATTTACAAGGCAGCCTATCATAACCTGTGCACTTTCCTGTGGCAGGCACGACACAATATTAATGAACTAACAAGTTACATTAGCTAAACCACACCATGCCAAATTAATAGCTAGTGTACTCACTTTTTTCTTTGTTTCTTAAGAAAACATTTATTATTGCATGATAACCAGTGTGCCGGTAAGAACTGCAGGTGCCAGAGTAAACGATGATTATTTTCAGACAGTCAATTTTCTCTCCTGGCTGCCACACACACACAAAAAAGCTACTGAAGTGACAAATAAGTGACTTTTGCCCAAAAAGGAGAGGATAATTTTTCCTCACAGATATGTAATTACTATGCCATTAAGAGAAATCTCCAAGTCCACAGTAATTACATTTTTAAAAAATTGCTAAGGTTTCCCCACACGACAAAACAAGACCTCTGTCACTTTATTTTCTTTCTTCTATTTTGTTTCGATGAAATAAAAATGCCTCATCTTAAAAATTGCTTCTGCACAGGGAGGAATGGTCATCACAAATGTGACACTCAGTGCATTGATATCTGCAATTTCCTGCCACCCCCTCCCCCCTTGAATTAATAGGACATCGTCAAAGGAAATGCAAATGCTACACTTCTGTGACACCTGAAAACTTGGTGACGTTAAAATGTCTGTGGAAGAACCTCTGGAGGAAGTAGAAAGATGATGAATTGCTCCGACACAGAAATGAATTTATTTGTGCAAAGAGCGTGCAGCCTGCCAGAGAAGGGGGTTCTGCCTCGTGCCAATTCCGCCTGGTGACCCCTGGCCAAAAGTGTAGGCATAGTCTTTTCTCTTGTTAGCGGTGGTCAAGATAAGCTCTCAAGAGAACTTTGTGTGCCTATAGAGAGAAACCTAGTTTGGAATGTGGTGGCCACTTCTTTTCTACTCTTTCAGGATTCCTTTTTGCCTTTACTCCCTGAGGTTTTGTTTGACTTATTCCTCTTTATTTTTAAGAGAACTTACAGTGTCACCAAAGAACAGGCTAAGTTTACAGTACTATTTAACAAGCAAGCCATGTCTTTTAATGGTATATTGGTATATATATATACCCATTGGAAGTTATCGCAAGTGCAAAAAGTCCTACATCGAGCACACAAAGAAGTGTAGCTTTGACTTTTTTCTCTCTGCAAAACCTGATTTTGTAGAATTATACCTCATCACACAGACCACAAATTTTATCAAATGTTTCTAAATAAGGAAGGAAAAATAAAATTAATAGGTATTATTTCTAAGTATTATGGATGATTTCTATTTTCTCATTTCTATTTTACCTCATTTCTGCATCTACTTTTAATCTGAAAAACAATATTCCGTAGGGAAAACCACATTTATCTTCATGTATAGGTAGTGACTATAAGCATTATTGCACAGCTTAGCCTTTTGTTTTCAAGTATCCTGGTTGTAATTAGAAACTAAGTCAAAATGATGGGCTTAGCTGGATGGACCCTGTGATCCTCTTTCCCTTCAACTTTTAGGTCCTGTGGGTTCAGTTCTCCTAAGTATAATATTTATGCCAGCTAAGAAAAAGTGGCAAAGATCAAACATCCTAACAATGACCTTGTTACACTTAATATCTTGATGTTATCTGTAATGTGACCAGCATGTGGCTTACAGCATCATTGAACATTTGCAACCTGTTTCCACATTATTTTACCTCAAGACTGTTATATAACATCACCCATTTTACAGAAAAGAAAACTGAATCACTCCAGTCAGTTTTCCCAGAACCACATCTTATCCCGTTTCTCTCTAGGAAATGCAAACCCTGCTCAGAATTGACATTGATTCATAAGCCACATGCATTTGTGTGTGTTTGTGTGTGTGTGTGTGTGTGTGTGTGTGTGTGTGTGGATGCGTGAGAGTCAGCAGCAAATTTATCTTCCTAATTATGTTTTGCTTAGACTAACATAAAAATCGTCATGCATTCTCTGAGCACTTGCCAGATGGGAAGTGAAGAATGTTTCGTGATGGGGGTGGAAGACGACCTGCCTTGAGATTCAGACTTGGCCATGGTTAAAGCAAACACACTGGGGAACATTGTAGGATATGACAAAGCACATGCAGCACGCGTAGCAAGGGTTGGCATTTGTACTGAGCACGAACTGGCAAGCTGATAACAAAACTGACGCCTAGCAGTCAGAATGAGCAATATTTTCTCTGAATGATTTTGATGACCAAGAAAAGAAGTGTTTCTAGTTGAAAATACAGAAAGTTTTGCTCAAACATTGACTATTTGCTATACTCTTTAATAACCAAAGAAATTCAATTTAAACCCATTCCAGAGAAGGATGTTCAAAATGTGCAGTTAAAAAATGAGAAATCAATACCTTTACTCTTGAAAATTATCCTTTTCGAATACCAGGCTTTCAATATTTCTGAGCACGACCGAAGAGCTACCAGTAAGTCCAGTAATTCTTTTGTTTTAAAACAATTAAATATATGAAAAAGGCAAGAACATATTTTTACCATGTAAAGACATCAGCAACAGAGAACGATAACTCTTGAGTAAATGTACCTTAAAGAAAGGAGCACAAACTTGCATGCACCTTACAGTTCAAATGACTTACCAGGAAAATGCTGAAAATAATAGAAAAGCAAGACAGGAAGGCGACAGTGACCACAAGGGTTCTATTCTTGCTACCTTTTTCTTTTTTTCTGAATAGTGATTATAGAAAAAAATAACTTCTATCCCTTTGTCTTCTCCATACTCGGCAGCAAAATGTAACGCTGGACCTTCCACACGTGAGAAATCGAATGTGGATCTTCACCACGAGCAGAAGGAATGCAGCCCAGGGTCTCCTTTCAGGGTTTGGTGCGTGCTGCTGCCACCTAGAACGCAATAGGAACTTGGAATATTTTACACGGAATGATGTCTCTTTTTTGTATTTATTTGTTTATTTACTGTGGTGCTTCCCACCCAGCTACATTCCCAGCTCACTCTCAATGTTTGATTTCAAGACGAGTTTTCGTCAAGTTGCTAAGGGCTGGGTTCAAACTTGTGATCTTCCTGCCTCCGCCTCCTAGACTGCTGGGATTATAGGCCTATACCACCAGGCCCAGCTTGTGTGTGTTTTTATCATCAGGACTGCACAACCTCAGAGACGCCTTTGCTCAATTACCGTTTAATGACTTCTATGGATATTGGTTCTGTTGGGACAGAATTCTTCTCCCTTGTAAGACAATATCTGAAAATGCCATTCTCTGAGCCATTGCTTGTCCTTTTAACAGCAATCCATGTAATAAATTCTTGCTTGAATTTAGCTCTAAAAAATACAGAAATAATTTAGCTATGGGCTCTATTAAAAAAACAAACAAACTAGTAACACCCTGCAGCCCAGTTCCCTAGCTGAGAACTCATTTTATCTGTTTTCCTGGAGTTGCGAGGGAGGTTCAAGCCAAAGACTTTGCCTATTTGATTATCATCTATCCTGTATGTCTCCACTTTCTCTTTCCTTCGAGTTGTCTGGGTCCTGTGGTTTCAATGCTTTGATATTTTATCTTGAAGCTCTCTCAGAAGTTGGTAGGTACAGAAATTGAAAATAAACACAGACAAGGATTTTGTTATAAAAACAGAACACTTCAATTGTTTTCTTTTAAGATGTAAACAATCTAAACAAGTAGAAAATGAGAAAATCAAAGTGTTCCTCCACCCAACCCTGCTCCCAGAGGTAATCTAGTTCACAGTAAATCTTTTCATATCTATGAATAGACAAGATTATTTTATTCCCAAAGAGAAAGACACATGGAAACATTTGTTTTTAACACAGAATTTAAAATAGTCTTGAGGATTTAAATTTTTGTTTTTGCCTTTTTTGAAACATAGAGTGTGACATCCAGGTTTGCGTGCAGGTGAGGCGAGGCCTGGGTGTGTTTTCAAAAATATAAAAATAGAAGAATTATAATTTACGTGGCAGATGAACTGAATTTTTACAAGAAATTATTCATAAATCCAAATATTTAGTCCAACTCTTTTCTAAAGAATCTGAGATGCTTAGCTTTGCAAATTCAGATGAAAACCTTGAAGAAACACGAGGGGGAGTCCTCAGTCGTTCTGGTTTTAATTGTGACTTTTTTGCATTTTGCTTCAGATTTTTTTAATTATTATTCTTGGAGAAGTGGATCTTCTCTTCTGATAGCTCAGATGCAGTAAGTTTTTCACCTTCCTTTCTGAATAAGAAGCTCTAGACTAGAGGGATCCCAGAAAAGAGTGGACAGAGGCTCTGAAAACTTAGTGTTGAGGATCTTCTCATTAAAGAGAGATTTCAGTCCTTCGTAGATGGAGTTGTAAAAATAAGTAAGACATCTGGGTACACATCATCAAAGAAATCTAAGAAGTCAAATATGAAAGCTTAAGGGAAACTTTCAAAATTAATATAATAAGCATAATTTGAAAAGCTATCTAAAGGTCACATAAATATTAGTGTATAAAATGACAAAAATGACCTAACATGTGTGTGTATGCCTGTGTGTGTGTCAGTGTGTGTGTTGCCATGGATTAAACCCAGAGCTTTGTCCATGCTAGGCAGATATTCTGCCACTGAGCTACATTCCCAGCCATGATTTTTTAAATTCCTAAAATTATTAAAGATCTTAAATCAGAATTGTCATTTCCAAGGCTTTCTTTTACATCTAGTACTTATTATCAAAGGTTAAGTTTGTAATTGGCTAAAACTGGATAATTGTGTCATGACAAGTTATTTAAGTAGAGTTATAGTATTTAAATGACTATGCTTTTTGAAATTATTTTTAATGAAAAGAAAGAGTGTTGTCCTTATTCAGGTAAGTAATTAGCTAGCAGGTTATTTCTTTCACTATAAGCAAATTGGGAGAGGCTACATCACTTGCAGAAAAGGCATTTCATTTATTAGAAAGGCCACATTGTTTTTGGACGGCTGTTAAAAATCTTAATTTAAAATTTTGTTGAAAGGCTGTCTTGACTTATTGTCCAGGATGACTAAAGAATGGGTTAGGATAATCTGTTAGCTGATAGAAAGTAAATATCCCAACTCAAGAATATTCTCATAAGACAAGAAAAGATAAAAATGTTAATTAAAACTATTCATGTGATACACATAAATTTCATCTGGCACCAGGACAATTTTTTCATGTGTTGTTCCATATTAGTTTTAGGTGATGATCAGGAAGGGTACTCCTGTGCTATGATTTAGAAAATTCCTCCTCATGTTATAAAATCTGAGTACAAACACACACACACACACACACACACACACACACACACACACTCACACACACACACACACTTAATAGCAAAGCTTTTTACAATCAATTTTTAAAATTTTGTACAAGGAAATTTTAAAAAACATATTGATTTTAAAAATTCAGCATATTATCATCAATATGGTCAAAAAAGCATTATATACATTAGACCCCCTAAACATGGGAAAGTAGGCAGAGGATGAAGCAAAAAACAAACCGAAAAATAATAAAACAACAAAAAAAACCCAATGAAACTTTTAAAAACAATATTATTAGTTAAGTATGGTGGTGCATGCCGATAATCTTTATGAAACCCTGTCCAGTTAATAAATGAATAAATAAACAAATAGGCCGGGGATGTATCTCAGTGGTAGAGTGCTTATCTATCAAGCACGAGAATCTAGGTTTGATCCTTAATAATACACACACACACACACACACACACACACACACACACACACACACACCATTTTAGGATGAGCAGTTATACCCTTAATGGTATATCCATATTGTGGAATACTATTTGGTAACTAACAAAAAACAATGTTGGTACACGCTGTGACTTAGAATACCAAGGAAAATCTGCTGAATAGTAAAGTCAATTCCAAAAGGTGACACACCAAAAGATTCTATTTCTATAGTATCCTTGAAGTGACAAAGCTGTAGAAATAAAAAATTAATTGGTAGTTGCCAATTTGGAGTGAAAGAAGAACAAGAGGGTGGGAAGGAGTGGATGTGGCTATCAAAGGGAAACTGAAGGGTGCTCAGCTCATGGTGACAGAACTGTCCCTGTCTAAACCAAGGCAACAGATATCTGAACCTGCACAAGTTATCAAGGTATATAGAACATATATCCATACATCCAGGTCAGTAAAGCCCTCAAAATCAGAAGATCCATGGATTGTACCAATGTTGGTATCCTCTTTGTGATATTGTACTGTTATTTCCCCAGATATTATACTTGAGGGAAACTGAGAAAAGAATCCACAGCAATTTCCTGTATTGTGTCTTACAACTGTATACGAGCCCATAATAATTTTCCAATAAGAAGTTTAATCTAAAAGAAGTTGCAATGCATCTTGGGACCATTATGTGTAGTGAAGTAAATTGGGCTCAGGTGAAATATCACATGGTTTCTCTCATGTGAGAAACCCAAAGTATAAATAAGTAAAAGAGCAGAATAAAAGAGTGATGATAGGACAGAGAGAGAGAGAGATTCTGTGGAGAGAGGAAGAGATTGCAGGGAAGGGGGAAGATGAAAAAGTGGAAAGGGGAAAGGAAAGCAAACACGATTAAGATGCAATAGGTATATGCGCGAATCCCTCAAGTGAATGTAACTACTGTGCATTGTAATACAAAGAATAATTTTGGGTAAAAACTTTACATCATTTTAGACCTGTGCCTCATAACTTGATTAAAATGATGCACTGCATCTGTGTTCCAGGAAAGTATATACCTTCTCCACCTGCCTTACATGTTCTAGAGATCTTAAGAACATGTTTGATAGAGTGGGATAGTTTTCTTATCTTGAAATAAACTCAAACTCCAAAAAGCTTCCAAATGCTTAGAAGTTGTAAGTGATACAAGTTTCCCCAGGTCCCAGAAGATGTTCAGAGACCCTTCCAGATTTTCTAGAACAAAATTCTCATCTACTTATTACCACATATCAGAACAACCAGCTTCAAAAAGCACACAGCACCTTAAGCCCCTTTCTGCCTCTACGTGAACTCTTTCTACAGCTGGTGGTGGTATGTGTAGACAGGATGAGAAGACGTATTTCCCTTCACAAGCACACAGTCCTCCCCTGAGGCGCAGGGGTTTCTGTGTCGGAAGCTTGCCTCTCACCTGCATCCTGGCCTCGTCTACTGTGGTCCCCAAAACCTGTGCACCTCCACATCCACCTTGGGTGGCTCTTGTTTCGCCCTTGATTCCCAAGCTCTGGGATGTGTCCAAGAAAACAGTTGTTTGGAAGAGCTCCGAGCTGCTCCCTGTGTGAAGGCCTCAGATTCTGCTTGCTGAATTTTACAACGATGTTGTGATTCTCCAAACCCAGCTGGTCTTACCAGGGAAGCTGTTAACAACTTCTCTAGAAAGAAATAAATCTTAACTGTTTCTAAAGTCAAATACTTCGGCCGTTAACACCCTGAATAGTTGCTCTAATCCATCTTTCTGTGCCAGAACCTGTCCAACTCTTGGCCCTGGTTGGGTTTTCCCTCTCAGTCACTCACGTCCTTGTCTCCGTTCCTCTCGCTTTCACCTCCCAGAAGGCACGCCTGCTTCCTTGGGTCCTTTTCCCTTTCAAGTCTGCTCAGCCCACACATCTCCAGGGCCAGTAATTAACTCAACAGGTCTCTCCAGCGTGGCTGCCACCTCCTCTCCCCTGCCACAGATGAAACCCAGGAAACACAACTGCCTTCTGTTCTCCTAGTAAGGGAAGGGCTACTGAAGTAAAAAAGTTGCAAAGATCCTTGTGGACAAGTTGATACAAGAAACCTTAATGCTCAAATCTGTTCAAAGAAGATGAAGAATACTCACTCCTCAACAGAGATTTGTTTAACATGCGGACTCCCAGCACAGCGAGGGCAAATCAGGATTCTCTAGCAGTTTAATCGTTCCAGGGGGACTTTGGACCACATCATGGACTACAATACCAAAGCTCTCCCTTCTTTGGTGCGCCAGTGGTGATAGTTTTGCCACATCAAAAATAAATAGATAAAAGCTAGAACAGCTTCTCTATGGTATTTAAATGAAGATGGGGAGGTCCACGCACTGCGTGACAGGTACATCCACTCAGCCCTGCCTGGATGTGAGAGGTGATGATAGATGCTCTCTGTTCTCTTGGTTTCGCTTACTTCCGGCGTATTTGTGGTCTCATGGCTCCATCAGAACCTTGGTGGTCAAGATGGGCCACCTGGCAGGTCACAGGCATGCTGTTTCCTCATTTGGCTGAAGCAAGTGCCTTCTTCCCCTTGCTTCCCCACATGCAATCTCTTTTCTGTCTTGTGGTGGGCTGGCATGGTGGATGTGGAGAGCCCTACATCAGCTGGGGCAGGCTGCTGAGGAGGGTGCCATCAGAGTTGGCTGGCGCCAGCAACGCACTCCAGGGCAGCTGGGCTGCAAGGTAACCCCCATGAACCTGCTCTGCCTCCCCAGCCTTCCTCCTGGCCACTCCCTTCTTACAGGCTCCCTGGCTCAGTTGCTACATTTCTTCTGTCTCTGCTGTCCCTGCTGTCCCTGCTAGCCTCTCCTTAAGCATCACAAGAACAGGCTGGACAATAGAAAGTTCAATTTTATTTCCCGGCTCTATTCTCAACTCTTAAAATTCTCAATATTGTAAAAGAAAAAAACCCAGCACTACCACCAAGAAAAAGGTTAGTTCCAATAAATTTTACGTATCTTGTGTTCTGAGACACAAACACTGGTCCTCCTGTGCTTCACATTCCTGTTTTTAAAAGTTCTTGTGGAACAGAGCATTGGCGTTACAGCACCCCAGTTGCCCCAGAAGTCACTCCCTTTTCCTAAATCTTATTTTGTCCTTTCAGAAAACAAAGAATTTGAAGAAGCACGTGATTTCTGAGGGTATGTTCAAAGCTATGGTTCCAGGAAATTCATAAGTACATTCTGTTGAATATGGAGTTTCCTGAAAAATGCAATGCTATTTCAGAAATATTAGGAAATTAGCAAATTCATGTTAAAAGAAAAAAAAATATCCCTCAAGACAGGCATGGTAGTGTGTCCTTATAATTCCAGCACTCTGGGAGGCTGCAAGTTTCAGTCCAGGCTGGGCAACTTAGCAACTCGATAAGACCCTGTCTCAAAATAAAAAATTAAAAAAGACGGGCAATGTAGCTCAGTGAAAAAGGCCTGAGTTCAATGCCCAGTACTGCAAGACAAAATAACACTCAAATTAAATTAGATATTAAGGGTTCCTCTGTGTGAATATTTATATCTAAGGAGTAGCCAATGTGTGTATTCTGTGTAAGTAAAACCACTGCAGCATGGGAGACTGATTAATGAACTGATCACTTACAATGTTTGTTCTCGATTGAGCACCCTTCCTGGTGTCGAGTAACACCTGGCACGTCAATACTGTTTTAGCTCAATTTATTTTCTGATACTGGGGTTGCTATGAATACAATACAATGCAAACAAACTTGCAAGAGAATTTTCCAAAAAAATGAAAGTATAAATTGAACAAAACACTCTGAAGTCAGCAGTCTAGAACAATTTTGGCAAACCCCCTTACCGCCAAAGTGACAACTAGGTTACCCTTTGTTCTGAAAAATTACATGATTGTCATTCTGAACTAGATATTTAATTTTGGTTAAATTTTAGCTTATGGTTTTGGTCTTAAGTTCCAAGGAAACTTTTCCACCCTTTATTTGCTGTAAAAAAAATTAGTTCCTATTTTAAGTGGATGTATTTTAAGAGATGGTCTCCCCAGTGTCAATCACCAGGCGATGAGATCCACCTGAAACTACTGAAGAAAAGCAAGAGGGCAAGCCAACTTGGAGCCAGGGGCTGTCGTGATCAGGGGAATCTCCAGGACATAGATCACCCAAAACTTGTTTCATCGTATCAATACAGAGGGACACAGGGTAACCACCTGGTAAGAAGAGTGTGGCAAGGGACTTGCTGCAAATCCCTTTTGGACAAGAGCAGGGATTATTTACTTAGGGCTAATTGTGCTCCACTTTATACAGACCATCTCTTTTAATCTTTACAATAATCTTATGTAATAGCTGCAATTATGATCTCAATTTTACAGACCAAGAAGCCAGCATAGAACTATCCCCAGTCACACAGCTAATTGGAGTCCATGAAAGAAACCAACCAGGTATTCTGGTTCTAAGATCAATGTGGAACTTCTAGAGGGGGATCAGGGACCCGGTTCCTTCTGAAAGTTTTCCCATTCCTATTGCTGTGCATCCCAGAAGGGGACCACTCCTCAGCCCGGCACATCATTTCATTAATAGGCCTGTGAATTCTTGAGGATCTTGTTAAAGTACTGACTGATCTGGTGTGCAACAAATTCTATGTTTCAGTAAATTCTGTTAGTCTCTAGGTCCAGTAACCTCTCAGGGGAAGTTCATGCTCTTGGCTCATGAATTCTGGTTTGAGGAGCAACTTAGAAAGTCTTGCTCATGGGAGAGAAGTTTGGCGGGGCATGATAGAAGTGCTCATAGGAAGCAATTCCCTGCCCTATCTACAAGTCATCTGTGGTGGCCGTCATTACAAAAACCCTTGAAAAATCACCTTCAACCAAATTCTCTTAAGTCAGTGGTCTTGCTTACATCTTAAGGTGGGGAAAGAAGGGAAAAGTAAATCTTTTACAGTCCCAAACCATGGAAATGCCAACTTGATATTGGTAGGCATCAAAGGAAAAGGGTTCAAGACCCACGCTCTCCCTGTTTCTTCTCCATGCTGTTGTCTGGAGATGTCTACCAGTGACCAGGACTGAAAACTGCCTCTATTCTGGCACCCTAAGGGCAAATCCTACTTTCTAAAGAGACTCTGAGATCATTTTGTCTTCTTCTGGAATACAAAGGTCCATACTCACAGGAAAGTGATCTACGTGCTCCAAACTGGTGCATGGAGGAAACCAAAAGCCCTTCCTTGTAAGGTGGAACAAGCAAACTCTCTTCCCTGCCCTTGCCCACTCTCTTGGAGCCCCTCTCCCTGAGGCGCGTGCACACACACACACACACACACACACACACACACACACTGCTGTTGTCAGATAACTATTACATTGTTTGAGAGTAACTGAATACATTGTACAGAATGATGGACCTAAGAGCTAAATATATACACAGATACGCAACAGACACATAGAAAAAGCGGCTGCACCTGTGACCGTCATAAAGCTGGGGCAGATGAGGAGTCACAAGATTTGCAAAATGTTTGTCAAGACAATATCAGTGTCAAGAAGGAGCCGTGTGAGTTCACTCAAAATGGATGTGAAGAGTGGTGCATACATTTGAGAGCTGATGAGGCAAAGAAACTGGTTTCTGACACTTCCAGAAGAAGGTGAGCACAAGTGAATGTGTGCAGTTGTGTGTGTGTGTGTGTGTGTGTGTGTGTGTGTGTGTGTGTGTGTGTGTGTGTGTGTAAAAGGGAGTGGTGGAGAGAGAGCTATTTAAAGATAATTAGGAAAATACAATCTTGCCGCCTTTGTGTTGCATTCTATCTGAAACCGGAGTACACAATTTTAACATCTTTACTATGATTCTTGGACCCTCGCGAGAGTAAACACTGACGTTCCCATAGAATATACCACACAAGATCTCAGGGAGGAAAGATATTGCAGAACATTCCCACTTGGAACACTTTTTCAGCTCTTAAGATTGCCTAGACCTTGGTGAGATGGGGTCTTCTCTCTCAGAGGTTAATTGGCTAAGGATTCATTTGTTTGTTTCATTTCTTAGTTTTGCTCTGTGTGTGTGTGTGTGTGTGTGTGTGTGTGTGTGTGTGTGTGCGCGCGCGCGTGCGCGAGTTGCAAGGATCCTGAAGCTACAGTTGCTGGCAATATGTTGGCAGTGGATATGCAACTACATGCCTCTGAAATTGCTGACACCCAGGTGTATCTGGTCCCACGTAGTCTACCTCCACAAACCATCAATCACCAGTCCTCTACTCCTGAGACCCCTCATTTCAGAAAGTATCAGCTCATTTCCAAAAAACCACCTTGCATCATGGGAGGCCCCCTCAACCACACCCTTTTTGATCGCTTTCACTTTCTTTGTACTCTCACCGCCACAGAGTATTCTGGGGCAGAATCCGCCACTGTGGACCAGAAGCCAAGGACTGACTTGGTTCCTTTCTTTAGAAGCAGAACAGCAAGACCAGAGAAAGGCCCCAGGCTGCATTCTAGGAACCTAATGGCATCCCACAGAAAGCGCATGGCCCTATGTACTCTCTAATAGCCCCATAAAAGCCAAACATACAAACATACATTTGAAAAAATCCTCCCGTCTTCCATCCACTGCTACATCCTAAATTCCCACGAAGATGACACTTTGCTCTGAAAAGATTCCAGTTGGCATTTTAAGATCTTGCTTAAAAAAAACTACTTAAATATCTGATGTGTGAAAAACATTGAATTAAATATACCATTTGTAATTGGAGCTAACATTAAGCAGAGTTTGTCAACAAGGTTTATGTAGGAATGTATATAAATACACAGACTTCTAGTGTACGTACAGAGCATGTGTTGGATGAAGAGATTTGTGAAAATATATAACATATAATTCCATAAGGCAGCGATTTCTTAGGCAAGAGAAAAACACATTTCAGGATAAATTTTAGAAGACTTAAAAAAAAACTTAGACAAGAGTTGGCTGTATGAGAAAGACTATCCTCCTTAGAGCTGGTTGGCTGATGGGCATCTTTTCCACCACACTCCTTGCTCCAAATTTGGGGTGTAGGGGTATGGGATCTGTTTTCTGTACTGCCTTATTCCTGTCTAATACCCAGAATGGCACTTGACACCACAGTGGGGTTCTGTATTTATTGAATTAACTACTTCATACCTGACTTTTCAGAAAGACCATAATTTCATTGTAAAGAAGAGGGAAGGAGGAAAGAGTTTTATTGCTTTGCAACGAAAAATATTTCTAGACATTCCAGCTTCGATTATATATGCAAATATTAGTCAGATTGGCTACTATTTAGGGTTCACCATTTGTCAAAATTATCATACTGAATCCTGACCACACCTGTTTAGGTAGACCACCACCACCATCACCATCATCATCACCACCATTTTTGTGCCCATTTTACAGATGAGCACAGGGATATTAAGTTAGGGCCCAAAGTCACGGAGCCGACAGGAGGTAGAGCAAGGACTTGAGCCCTGGCCATCTGGCTCCACACCCCAGGCTGAGTGGCTGCGTATGCAGTTCTGCAAACCCATTCCTGGGAAAGAAAACTTCGGCTTTGGATGATAAAGACGAGCCATCTGCTTCCTCCCAAATCATATGTTTTTAATTTAAAATCCCAAACTACCAGACTCCCAAAACAGGACCGACTAGACTCAAATCTGAACCCAGAACGTGTGACTGTAGGCAGATCACTTACTTTCTTTGAAGGCTGGAAGACCACCTGTCTCCCCGAAATGTGGTGTAGCAACTCTCTGGCCCATGGTAGACACGCAACTATTACTTACTAAGGGCATTTTATGTTGTTGTTATCATAGGCAAAGCAGCCCACGGTTTTTCCTAGGTCCTCCATGTCGATTTTCTCCTTTCTTTCATACATAATGGGAGAAGAATATAAATGTTATGTTCATGACATTGAGATAAAAGATATTCATGGACAAACAATTGTAGTTACAACAGGAAACAAAGGCAGGAGCACGGGATTCCTGATCTGCATAAGAGCAGGTAGAAGGGATGTGACAGAATACATGCTGGCAAATATTTTTGTGCCTAAAAGCTGCAGAGCTGCAAAACAAACTATGTCTATTTATAGCAGAGAAGAGACAGCCGCTTGCTCTGCTACCACGCCGTCCCGGCTGGGCTGCTCAGGGTGAATGGGGGTTCAGCCCAAGTACCAAGTTGGGAATGGCAATCCACACCAAGTTTTAGATTTAGCATTTCCCTGGCCCCTATGTCATGAACTAAATATGCGAAGTTCAAAAAACTGGAATGGAATTTAATTTTCTGAGGGATCAGGACCTTTTGCGAGTAACTCAGAACTTAGGGTGCGTATCATGTGTACACATGAGCAGGAGAATTCTTTAAGTATGAGGACAGAGCTGAGGCCTCCTTTAAAAAAATGGTAAATACAATTCCAAGAACAAGCTGGCTCCTATATTCCTTGAGCTGGAGAGAATTAAGCATACAGGTATGTTTACAAAGACAGCGTTCCCTGAAGAGGTTTTTAGAAGACTGAAAAAAAAACTTCATGGGAAATGATACCTCCTTCCCTTTTCTACTTCCTCTCTTTTGCACATGTGCACACCCACATGCACCCCCCCCCCACACACACACGCACACGGCGCCGTCCGGCATTCTATCATCAAGGCTGTTGGTTCCACAAAGAACGTGTTCTCTGTCCCCCTGCTAGGAGGCCTCTACCCTCCCTTCTGGTCTCTGGCCTGCATTCTGTAGAGTGTTTTTCACTTTCCGTAATTCTCACTTTCTATCATGGAAACTTTTTTCTGATTTCCACGGACAGCCTGAAACCCTACAAATCTGAAGCTGTCAGGCTATATTCATAGTAAACATAAAATAGTAATTAATTCCTTTTCAAACTACAAAAATATTTTCTTCCAAGCAATCATTAACTTGGCCGTGTTTTCAAAATAAGAAATAACAAAAATATATAAGGAAAATTGTCATAAAAATTCAGGGAGAATATACAAAATAGTCTTTTTATATTTTTTTGTGTCCATACAAAATTTGTACGTTCAAGTTCGGGCACAGTGGCACATATTTGTAATCCCAGCACTCTGGAAGTCTGAAACAGGAAGCTTGCAAGTTTGAGTTCAGCCTGGGCAACTTGTAACTTAGCAAGACCATCTCTCAAAAAAAAAAAAAAAATCAGAACAAAAAAAGCTCAGTATGAAGGACATGAGTTAAATTCCTGGTAACACACACACACACACACACACACACACACACACACACACAAATTGCACCTTCATAACTTTTCATTAATAGAACTCTGAAGGGAGCCGTCCAGCAGTCAAGAAATGATCATTTTAATTCAATCAATCTCATTTGTCTATAAAATCACCTTAATGTTGAGAAAGTGAAAAAAATTAGCAAAATGGAGAAAAATTAGTCTCAATGTTTGATAACAGTAATATCCAGGATACATAAAGAATTCTTATAACTCAACAAGAAAAACACAAATAACCCAATTGAAAAATGGACAAAGGATTTAACTAGATATTTTTCCAAAGATAAGTAACGGGGCTGGAGGAACGGCTCAGCGGTTAAAGCGTTTGCATAGCAAGCGCTTAGGTAAGTGCTAAGTACCTGAGTTCAATTCCTCAGTACCACATAAGTGAGGCATGATGGCACATGCCTGTAATCCCATCACTTTGGAGGCTGAAACAGGAGGATCGCTGTGAGTCCAAGGCCAACCTGGGCTCCATAGTGAGTTCAGTACCAGCCTAGGCTGTAGAGTGAGATCCTGTCTCAAAAAAATGAAAAGGTATGTAATGGCTCATAAATCCATGGAAAGATGTTCTATGTCATTCATTACCAATCAGGGAAACACAAAACTGCTTAGAGATTCTACCTCACATATTCTAAGATAGCAACAATAAAAATGACAGATAACAGTGAGTAGTTGATAGGGCAAGGAGAAGTCAGAACCCTCACACACTGCCGAGATGGTATGTGCAATGGTTCAATCACTTTGGAGAACAGCTTTGCGATTAAATGTAGAGTTATCGTATATTAAACACAGAGCTACTATATGACCTAGCAACTCTACAGGCAGGCATCTACCCAGGAGAAAGGGAATCTGCACCCACACAAGATGCACCAGTATTCGTGGTAGTGCTATTTATGGTAGCTGTTGTAGTTTAGATCTGAAGTGTATCCTCAAAAGCCTCCTGTACTTATGGATACTGTGTACTGTTGGGATGTGGAGCCTGGCTGGAAGGGGTGGACGCTTGGGGCTTGACCTGGAGGGGCGTGTGCTGGTTCTGCTCTTCCTCCCACACTTGACTCTGTTCTGCCATGCCATGAAGAGCTTTCCTCCAGCTCTGGCTTCTCTATGTGTTTCCACCCTTGCCAGCTGCCCATAAATGAACTAAGACCTTCTGAAACTATGAGCTAAACAGAAACTTCCTCCCCTCACATTGTGGATGTCAGGTATTTTTTTGTTCCAGCAACAACGAAGTAATTCACAAAGTAGTCAAAAAGTAGGAACAACCCATGTGTTTATTGACTCATGAATGAATGAATAAAATGTGGAAAGAAGTATATCCAGTAAGAATACAAGCTACAATGAGTACAAACCTTGAACACACTATGTGAAAGTGAAAGAAGTCATTAATAAGAAAATATGTTGTATGTATGCATTAATATACATTTTTTGGAATAGGAAAGTCTATAAGATGAAAAAGAGATAAGTATCTAGGCTCTGGGGTTGCAAAGACAGTGGGAGTGAGTACTGATAGGTGCAGGAGTTCTTTTTGGGGTGATGAAAATGTTCTAAAATTAGATCATAGTGAGTGTTGCACAATTCTATAAATATACTAACACCATTGAGTCGTACACACTAAATGGGTCATTCTATGATATGTGAATTCTATTTTAATAAATGCATTTAAAATATGAAGTGTGTACTTGGTTACCATTTCTATAATTTTGTGTTATACATTTTTAATTTGTCATTTTGTTCATAACACACTTGCACACATCTGGGTGACTCTCTTAACCTTAGTGGCTATAAATGTGGGGGAGGGGTGTGTGCATGTACATTTAAAAGAGATGACAATGACTAGAAATAAACTTTTCACTTTTCTCAGTGTAAGTACTGGGAAATGCCATTATACAAAGGACAGAATTAATTTACTACAGAGAGCAACAAAGGATCTATTTCTCAAGGGCTCTCCTACAGAAGAATACTAAGCACTTTTTAAAAAATAATTCTGTTGAGAATTAGAAACATCATCTAAGTGTTTTTCAAAGCCTTCAAATAAATATGTTCTAACAATTATTTCATTTTCTCAGACACTGTCTATCTATCTTAAGTGGTGTCTTTTCTGTGCTATTCTCCAGGTCCTGGGACCTTGTAGGCAGGTAGTGCCTCACAAGTGCATGTGAAGAGACTTTTCCATAGAGGTATATGCCATCTGCCATGCAGGACTGTGGTATTGCAGGTTCCATTATCTTCACTGGAGGCTCAAAGAAAATATTATGTGACTTTCACACATTTTCTCTACATGTTGTAGGTACTTTCATGGTCTTTCTGGTGATTTCAGTTCAATAGTTCAATAACTGCTCATCTCCAGAGTGTCTGAGGCACACAAGGTATAGAGCAAAGGCTCCCAAGGAACAAAGGAGGGGAAGGTTGACCCCATCCTCGTGGCCCCCTCAATCCATGTGAGAAAAAGATCAGCCCACGTGAACAAAAGCAAAGTGCGAGGCCCATCCTCAGGGCTTCAGAGCTTGAGTTTGACATAGCTCTGAGGGAAAGAAGGAAGACAGCAGAGGGAGGGAAGAGGCATGGAAGGGGTCATCTTTCCAAGCAACGGGGGCGTTATGGTCAAATCCTAGAGGCAGAAAAGGACCAAGCCTGGGAGAAAAATCTTAGGAGAAGGCAAAGAACAATCAAGAAAGCTACAGTGCTAGCAGGTAGACCTCTCCTCAAGGAAGAGATGAAGGGGAGAAAGCCAGAAGCGCCTGGGGAGTAGGGTTGATGAAGCATCAGGCTGAGAATGGCAACGGATACAGATTCCATTGGCTCTTCTCTGTGCCTTTGTACGTAGATGGGTTGATGTGAAAGTCCCTAAGTTAGAGAGGGAGAGTCTAATGCCAACTTCTCTTCTTGAATGGTGGCTGGTTTGGCTGGGGGCTAGGACATGTACACTTGCCACAATTATATTTCCGCTCAGTCTAATGGTACATTGTTATGTTGCTGGTAACTCTGACAGCATGTGTGCTCACTGCTGTTATATTGATAGCAATGAACAGTTTTTTTGTTGTTATTGTTGAAATAGGATCTTGTCATTTGTCACCCAGGTAGGCCTCCTGCCCCAGACTCCTGAGTAGCCGGGATTATAGGTGTGCCGCTGTGCACAGCTTGGACAAATAATTTATGGAAATATTTTATCATGGTCCAAAACAGAAACACAAACAAGAGAAACTTTAAATGGTATTGGATTGGCAGTTGGGAAGGACTCAAGGACACAGAAAAATTGAAATGTGCCATATACAGGAGCAGAGGCTCAGAGGCAGATAATGTCTACCTTCTAATGAGCCCGAGTAGCTGGAGAAAGTGAGTGGGAAGGAGTGAACTAATGGCTTCTGTTCCTCTCACGCTTGGCCAGCCCACCTTCCATCAACAGATGGATAGTTTCTAACAGACACCTTGAACGTGGTGTAGGAAAGTACTGAGTTGGGGTAGGAAAGTATGCCCGTGGAGATGCACAAGGTCTCAGGAGGAAGGGGGTCCTTCCCCTCCTTCCTCCTTCATGTATTCCAGGAGGAAATCATTGCATCTTCTTTCATTTAGGGAACATTTTGGAACTTTTAATCATGCATCAGACTGAAGATTTTTCTAGTCACCACTGACAGAAGGCTGGATGAGACAGCCAGAGGTCTAGCAGCAGCTGAAAACACAAGGGGACAACTTGCACAGAAAACACCTGCTCCTCATTCTTCAGGGATGCTTCTGCCTCTCAACCCACCAGGTAATCCTACCCTAACTGCAAGACCTTCCTCTCTTCTAGAACCTTCTCTGACTCCCTCTCCTTAGACAGCAACTCTCTAACACTGCAGTCTCTCCAGCTGGCTCCTAATCACTCATCTCTCCCTGCACCAGAGGGCAGAGGCTGACCCAGCCACTATCTTTGTGTCTGTAGCTTCTACACTTGCTCCAACACATCTCAACCTCCCCATAAAGTTTCCTGAGTGAAAAACAACTGTATCTTTGGTATCTGGTGGTAATTCAAGGTAGAAAAAATTACCATGGATGTCTTTTTTGCTTTCCTTGCCTTCTGTAGGGTCTACGTGGCTGGGAACCCAACCCCTTGACCTTTGAGATAGAACAAAGAATAAAAACATGCTAGGACTTGGGGGGGGGGTGGCACAAAGACCACCTGTTCTAAACCGTTAGTCATATAGATGAGGAAACAGAACTTTCCGTCACTAGCCCTGATTTAAATATTTCTCTTAGGTGCCCAGCCTTCTTCACAAAATCATGTTTACATGGGAATAGATGAGACGGTAGGTAGAAGTGGCTTCCTACATCCACTGAGAAGATTGCATGGATGGTTTGCTCTGGAAGCAGGAGAATTTGGGTTGAGTCTCAGCACTCCATGACTCTGGGCAGGTCAAGCAGATTTTTAGCCTTGGTGTCTTGATCTAGAAAATGAACACAAGCTATTGTGGTAGTGCTTTCATCACAGGATAATTATGAAATATTGGGTCTGAAGGCACTCTGAAATCTGCAAACACCTTGTAAATGTCAGTTATTGCTGCGTTTTTTTGCTATTCTCAAATCACCCCAAGGCTATATAAAATGGGAAGAGACATATTACAATTTGGCAGTGAATTTTATAAATGTTAAGATATTACAAATAAGGGGCTTTTAGGAAGGAGGTTGGAGGGGGATGAGCTAATGGGTACGAACACACACTAGACACAAAGGAGTCCTGGTCTTCTATGGCACAGTATGCAAAAATTTACTATACTTTAAAAAATTACTATACAACAGTCTGAAGGTTCTCAAAACATAGAGATGATAAACGTTCAAGGAGAAGGAAATTATAACTACCCTGATTAGATGACTACATGTTGTATATCTGTATTGAATTGTCATACTGTACTCCATAAATATGTCCAAATATTTTGTGTCAATTAAAAATATTTTTCAGCACAGAGGATTGAACTCAGAGCCTTTCCATTGAGCTGTAGCCTAGTGCTTTTTCATATTTTTTAAATTTTAAGACAGAATCTTGCTAAGTCACTAAGTTCCCCAGGATGGGCTTGAACTTGGAATCTCCTGCCTCAGTTTCCAGTGCTAGAATTATAGGCACAGGCCACCCCAGCCATTGAAAGTAATTCTTTTTGAAGGTGGGACACCTGAGGAAGCCTGGGATCATTTATTTGTAAAGACTTCCTTAGAAGGTGACTGGATTCACACTTCCTGGAAAGTTGCCAGGTATTGGCTGATTCACTTGTGTAAAAGCCCAAGGCAACAGACTCTGGAAAGGTAGGGCCGCCCCTAGGATTCTGAACATGTCCTCTTGGCCCAGCTTCAGATCTCCACCTCAACCGAGAAGGAGAGCTGTATCCACTACATCGACACCTTTCTGGAAGGATGTGACTTGGGTGTGTTTGTATCATCAGATGCTTAGGACATCACCCTGGGTTCTTGCACATTAGCAAAAGTTTTTTTTCAAAGATGAATTATACAAATCAGCATTGCATACACGAATGGAATTAAGAAAGTCAGGCGAGTTCAGATTGCCTAAAAAGGCTGCAAAAGTGACTCCTGAAAGTGCAGGCCTGTGGGATTCATCTTCAATCTATTCCAGCTCTGTTACCTTCCAGGGCAGAGCAACCAAGTCAAGAGTCTGGGGCCCATGTCTACGCATCCCTCACTCATCATCTTTGGCTGACTATTTTTTGTCCTGCTATAAAGAAAACAACAAAGTTCCCTTGATCATCTCCTCTAGTGACAAAAGGACGAGGAAAGAAGAGCAGATGGAGATCAAGGATGCTAACGAGGTCCTCCACACTGTTCTCCCTCTGTTTAAGTAACGTACAAACTTCCTTGAACTCAACGGCCCTGCCTCTTGGCACCTGCATTTTTTAATATATCCGTTCATGAACAAACCGCACATTTTTCCATATGTGTCATTGACAGAGTTACAAGTTTAACTGATGAAATGCACAATAATATTTTTTGAATTTTTTAGCAAAAGGAAAACCTTTTTTGATTTATATATTTTTAATACAGACACACCTTGATGTATGGGTGTTACATCCTAATAAATCCAAGGTAAGTTGAAAATATCATAAGTCAAAAATGCATTTAATGCACTTAGCCTACGGGATATCGTAGCTTAGTGACCCGGCATACTGCAGTGGGTTGGTGGTTTCCCTCCTGATTCTTCAGGTGACAGAACACTGCGGCTTGTTGCAGCTGACCAGTGTCTTGAGGTTTGAACCGCAGGTCACTGCTGCAGAAAAAGGTCACAATGTAAAACTCGAAATTCAGCTTCTATTGGACATGCACCTTCGCCAAGCTGTGAAATTGTTAATGAGCGGTCCCATCGTTACGTTGGGACTCGTCCCTATGACCATTTATCTCCCTCAAATCCAAAGGCACCGCATGCTCAGTTCGTAGATTCTCTCGTTTACCAACAGGCTTCCGTGTCTCCCGTCGTGTGCCAAGGGGCGTTTTAGGCGCTGGAGCAGTGGCAGCGAGCTGCAGAGACAAGCACCTGCTCCCCCTGAGCTATATCCCAGGGAGCTTAGACGTGTAGCAGAAAACACGGAGAAATCACTGTGACCCATTGTCCTTAATTTCAACCGTTGACGGTTGAGGCAAGCATTTTTCCAATGACTTTTTTCTTTACTCTTAAATCTCAATTATTTTAAAAGGCAATGTGTTTTGTTCTCTTTACTTTTCTGTATAATTGAAAAAAATGAATAGTTCAAACTTAAATCCAGGAAGTAGCAGCTGTGGGCTCTCTCCACCCGTGTCCCCTGTCTCAGCCTCCTGCTAGGTCTTCCATAAGTATTCCATGGGTGTTCAGGCACATTTCTGTACCAGCCTGGATTCCTGCCTGTGAATCCAAAGTCAATGGGTCTCCCCGGATAGGACCCAGATGAACTGGAGGGTGCAGGGGGATCTATAAGCTCAGATGGCAAAGCACTCCCTCAACACTGAGGCTGGGTCTGCACCAGCAGTACTGGACTGTGCCCGTGATCTGGGCCAAAGAGAAGACTTGGGCTCTAGTTGGGATACTACCTCCTGTCATCATCCTAAGTCCGGACACAACCACCACTCCTATCTGAGCCTTGTTGGTGACAGAGGATGATGGTCTCTGCACATAAAACTGTTTATAAGAGGAGCCACCGTTAGGTTGGGGCTCATCTCTATGACCATTTATTCTGCTCAAATACAAAAGCACCTCTAAAGCTCACAGATTGGCTCATTCACCAACAGGATTCACAAAGGGTGCTGTGGGTCATGTTGATTGAGACAGCATCTCACAGAGTCTCATCTGAAGTGCATTAGTAGAGAGAAAAATGATCCTAAAGTTCAGGTCCTACCTTTGGTGGTATGTGAAGGTCACCTGTCTTCATGTACCGCCAAACATATATGTACATGGCCAATTTCCACCTAGAAATTAAGTCAGCTTCTACAGAGGAAATGCCCGGGCACCTGCCATGTTAAAGCTCCGTGAGTGGTGCAGAGAGAAACCTTTATCAAGTTGTGCTATGTGGTCCATCGCTTTAAGTTGATTTGGGAGAATCACGATTGTTACAGATTTATTCTTAAGATCGTAAGTCAGGCATGGCACTGCAGGTCTATAATTCCAGCACTCTTGGAAGCTAAGGCAGGAGGATTGAAAATTCGAGCCCAGCCTGGGAAACCTGTCCATTTAGCAAGACCCTGTTCAAAAAAAATTTTTTTTTCTTTTTTTACTATCTACGGATATAGCTCAGTGTGAAGGATCTGGTTTAATCCCTAGTACCTAAATAAATACATTATAGGTTTTAAGTAAAAGCTTGAAAGGATATGCTGCAATGTGTTTCCAGGTTTGAGGAAAAAGTCAGTGTTCATGTTTGGTGTGGGTCTGGGTAGAAGAGCTATCTGTGGAGTACTGGTCATATAGCGCTTTTCAATTTATTGTACACATGATTTTATCAAGCTGTTTACTGATGATTTGAACACTTTTCTCTAAGTATGTTAAACTCTGATAAAAACTTTAAAATTACATGTAGTGCTGGGGGTATAGCTCTGTGATAGAGCAGGTACTAAGCATGAATGAGGCCTGGTTTCAATCTCTAGCACATACATTGTGACCATTGGAGAGATTATGTCAACTGGAGGCAATCAGGAACCACATCTGCATTAGGGTTTAGGAACCACGCCTAGATTAGGCAATTAGGAACCAGCCTGGATTAGGCAGTTGAGTATCATTCTGGATTAGAGTGTGAGTGATTTGTGGGCCAACAAATGAGGGAAGAGCACCCACCTGGACGTGGGAGGCCCAACTGGGAACTTGAACTCTACAGAAGGAAGGAAGAAGAAAGATTGACACATCTTTTTCCTCCGAGGAGAGACTGGACTCTATGGGAGCAGGCTTTCTGTTTGTGATGTCATGAAGAACTGCCTCCATCTCTGCCTCTGCCATGTACTTCCATTGCTGCTGGCCACCTCTGAGTGGACTTGACCTTCTGAACTAAAATAAATATATCCTCCTCTAAATTTATGAATGTTGGATATTGAGTCAGAGCAATGACAAAGTAGCTAAGACACACACACAAAACACGAATTGTCATAAAAAATGTTGGCAGTCGTTACTTCTCTCAAATGGCTAGATTTTCTCCTTTATACTTTCTGCATTGTTGAACTCTTACTGCGGACAGGTATTATTTTGCCAAATTAAAGACTTTTCTTTTAAAGCAAGTTGAAGGAGAAGAAAAACAGGGCACAGAATGAGAAAGGAAGACAAGAGACATCTAATGAGTTATCAGGATAACTCTGTTGATGTTTCCTAGTATAGTAAGGCCAACAGTCGTGATTCATTTGTATCCTACCGCAGACAGGTTTCCTTAGCAAGCAGACGCCACAGCTGGGCCCCAGAAGTGGCTTTCCGCTCTCTTTCTGCCTTCAGCTCCCCACCTCCTAGGAGCAGTGGCTCTGGACCTTCTCTGAACTTAGGTGAGGCTTTTGTTCTGCTTAAGCAAGCACACAGCATGCTCTCCCCGGACATGAGGCTAGAAAGTCAGGGAAGGGGCCAAGAAGATCCGGCACAAGCTCAGCAGGAGAGGTTGATTATGTGTGGGATGACATAGCCTACCAATATGTGCTTGAATGTCTTGAAATTCATCTGGCCAGACTCATAAATTGAAAGATAGTTTTTTCCCTCTTGCAATTTGTGCTTCCCTGAGAATTCCCCTGCCAGCCAGAGACGGAGAAGAAGCAGGTACTATCAACCCACCAGTGGGGTCTGATACCATGAAAAACAGCAATGACCACCCGGTCGTACAGAAAATGTCCTGGATAATTGTATTTGACTCTTAAGATGACTCTTTTTTTTTATTACTGAGTGGGTGATATCCGTATATCTTGTAAACTTTTTTTTTTTTAAATAGTGGTGTTTTGTTTTGTTTTATTTTAGTACTACAGGTGAGTCCAGGGTCTTCACAATGAGCTACATTCCCAGTCCTTGGTATTTTTTATGCTGAGGTAGACTCTTACTCAGTCACTAATTTGCCCAGTCTGGGCTCAGGCTTGCAATGCTTCTGCCTCAACCTCCCAGAGTGCTGAGATTACAGGTGTATACCACCATACCTGACTTGAAAAATGATTTTTAAAGTGTCTCCTTGGCCATTGCCCTGTATGCAACAGCCAGGTTCCCCACTCAAGGAGAATTACCCACAGCTGTGTCAAATATGTTGCCTTCTCCACTTGGAAGTGCAAAGTTCTCATTTTCCAAACTGACAGTAGCGCTGGTTTTCCCTTGTCTCCTCCCAATCACAGTCCTATCTGGTAGAAATGGTCCAGGAGCCTATCTCACCAAGCCCATCTCACCTTCTAAATGTCATATGAGGTGGGCAGAGAGCAGAGCCTTCAGGATGAGGATTATATAGTCTATGCACAGCAAAATGCGTTCCAGGAAATTAGGTCTTGTGCAGAAAGGGTATCAGTGTATGTACTTGGTTCTTGGAGCTGGGAATAATCCTCCCACTGGGGTCTTTTTCCTTATGGTGAGTATGGTGTGAACACCACCAAAAGAGAAAAGGACTCAAGTTCAATTGCAGACTCTGTGAAACCTTGAGCAAGCTTGAGTTTCAGACCTTTATCTCTGAAATGGGAATAACACATAAGGATAATGATTTTCTCTCAGGTTCAAGCTGAGATAGTGAATGTGTTTTGCTGCTGGTAAGCCACCACACAGCAAGAAACAGCTTTGTGGCAGTCTCATTTCCCATTGTCCCCCATCTGCTCTCTCCTCATAGTCCTGGCTGCCATTTATGTGGCACTGCTGTCTGAGGAATGGCCTAAGGTGAGGCTTTGCTTCACTGGGCTTGAATGATGAGGAAGAAGTACCAAATATTCTGATCATTTATTTACTTTTATTTGTCTCATCATGTTCTAATGTCAGTTCTGTGAAGATGTTCACTGTCTCCTGGGTCTTACTTGGTAGTCCAGCAGCTAAGATAGTGCCTGGACCCTTTCTAATATTATCAATTATTACTCCACATTAATATTAACATAGATATTTATAATCAACTTGTTGATTATGTATTTATGGGCTGTATATGATAACATCTATTATTTTACTAATTAAGTAATAACATACCATCATTATTATAAAGTATAAGCTCTCATCAAGAGAGAGCATGATGGCATGGAGGATGCCACCCAAGAGAAAACTTCACATTAGATCTGTTTATAGAGTCATATCTCTTTTGAGACTGGTCACTGGAATATTTAGACTTCAGGTCTTCATGCTTTACAGAACTTCCATTATGTGTGATCCTCAAACCCAATCACTTGATTCACTTTACTTACATCTGACCTTCCAAGTCAACTACAATATCATGCTACACACACACACACACACACACACACACACACACACACA